>JAIWQS010000037.1:0-200000 GCA_029891385.1 Erythroxylum novogranatense | reverse complement strand
ATGTAAACGTAAAACAAGTGCAGTATATAAATTTTCCTTTAAAGTGTTAAATGCATTTTCTTGTTCTTTCTCCCATCTAAACCAACATTCTTTTTAATGATTTCATTCAATGGAGTAGCAATAATAGAGGAATCTTTAACAAATCGCCTATAAAAACCTGTTAAGCCATGGAAACTCCTAACCTCACTAATTGACTTAGGTGTCGGCCATTCTTGAATAGCTTTCACCTTTTCAGAGTCAACCTCAACTCCTTTAGAACTTACCACAAATACTAAGAAGACAACTTTATCCATGCAAAATGAACACTACTTAAGTTTTGCATATAACTTCTCTTTCCTAAGCACATCCAAAACAATCTTAACATGCATGATATGTCCATTTAAATTCTTATGTAAATCAAGATGTCATCAAAATAAACAACCACAAATTTACTAAGGAATTCATAAAAAACATGATTCATTAAGCGCATGAAAGTACTAGGTAAATTGGATAAGCCAAAAGACATAACTAACCACTCATGCAATCCATATTTGATCTTAAATGCAGTTTTCCATTCATCACCTCTTTCATTCTAATATGATTAATATGATGATAGGCACTTTTTAAATTAATTTTAGTGAATATGCAAGCATAATGCAACTCATCTAGCATATCATCTAATCTAGGAATAGGATGACGATACTTTATAGTTATCTTATTGATCACTCTATAGTCCACACACATCCTCCAAGTTTCATCTTTTTTTGGTACTAAAAGAACTGGCACAACACAAAGACTCATACTCTCCCTCACGTACCCCTTCTTAAACAATTCATCCATTTGCCTTTATAATTCCTTCATCTCCTCTGGATTGTTTCAATAAGCTGGATGATTAGGAATTTGAGCTACTGGTACTAATTCAATTTAGTGTTCAATCCCTCTCAAAAGTGGTAACCTATGGGGTACCTCTTCAGGGAAAACATCATCATAATCCTACAACAAGGTCACAAACACACTCAAACTTGGTTCATGATCAGTGTTAGTAAACAAAGTTTCCTTAAACCTTAGTAAACAAAGTTTCCTTAAATCGAATCAAGATTAAAGCTCTCTTTCCTAAGTATGTACTCTTTAACTCTTTCTCTTTTGCATAAAAATATGATTGTGTCTTAACTTTTTCACTCCTCTCAATTTTCCTATGCTCACTTTTTACGTTCTTTTCTTTCTTTTCACTCACTAACTTTTTCTTTCCTATACATCCCACTTTTTTTTCCTCACTTATGCAGTCACTCACCATTGGGCCTTTAATTTTATTCTTTTCTCTCATAGCCTCTTTTCTCTCTTCTTTCTTTTTCACCTCACTACATGAATCCCTGCTTGATGATTGTTGAATTTTCAATTATTCAAGGTATGCTTCTTTGGGTGATAAAAGAGCAAGGATAACTTTCCACTCATTATATATAAAAGAATACCTATTTATGTACCCATCATCCATAACATGCCTATCAAATTGTTATGGCCTATCCAGTAATATATGACCAGCTTGTATGGGCATGACATCGCACACAACCTCATCTGCATATCTACCAATAGAGAATGCAATAACTACTTGCTTAGTAACTTTAACTTCACTTTCATTCAACCATTGTAGTCTATATGGATTAGGGTGTTTATCACATTTTAGCCCCAATTTCTCTACCAAAGTAGAACTAGCTACATTAGTACAACTACTCCTATCTATAATCATGCTACAAGCTTTCTCACCTACTAGGCATCTCGTGTGAAATATGTTTTCCCTTTGTTCTAGGCCATCTTCCTTCACATTCATGTTCAATGCACATTTATTAACTAAAGATTCATCCTTTACAACATACTCAACATTCTCATCACCATCAAAAAAATCTTCCAAAGGTGACATACATAAATCACTACCATCAGACTCATTACCATCATCAGACTCAAAAACAATTTCACCACCCTGGATAAACATAGTCTTAATATTAGGACAATTAGATGCATAATGACCACGCCTTTGATATTTAAAGCACTTAATATCCTTATGTTTAGAAGGATTAGAGGATGAATCAGTGGTGCTTTTTTGAATTAAAGTGCTCCTCTCCTTGCCTTCGTTTAACTTGTTGCCTTTCTCCTTGGAATTCACATAATGCTCCCTCTTCTTATCTTCATTTTTGCTCCATTTTGGATCCCATTTATTGCTAGAGTTTGAGAAAGACTTTGCTACCTTTTTTAGTTTTTTTGTCTCTCCACTTTCATGACAATGTTCGATAAGTTCTCCATCTCCACATAATGTTGCAATTCAACCACATCAACAATTTCCCTATTTAATCCACTCATGAACCGAGCCATTGTCACCTCTTCCTCCTCTTCTATGTTAGCTTTAATCAATAGTATCTCCATATCCTTGTGATAATCTTCTACTGATCTAGTTCCTTGTGTGAGCCTATGCAATTGCTGGTATAACTCTCTATAGTAATAAGGTGGTATAAATCTCTTCTTCATCACTCTTTTCATATCTTCTCAAGTGGATATAGGTGGTTCCCTATTCCTACTCCTATTCTTTACCAATTAATCCTACCAAACTAATGCATAATCAGAGAATTACACCGCTACTAATCTCACTTTCTTATCTTCAGAATAGTTATCACAAACAAAAATCATATCCACCTTTCTTTCCCATTCCAAGTACACTTCAACATCATTCCTACCTTTGAAGGATGGAATTTTCATCTTGATGGCATTTATGTTGCTATCTTTTCTCTCCACTCTTTCTTCCCTTCTTACTCAACACCTCACGGATTGCACTTCATCTTCATAGTCGTCATACATTCTTTCCAATCCTTCCTCCCGATTCCTATTGCTATCAATTGATCTACTACGGTTTTGGACATCCTAGTAGATAACTTATTGAACTCATTCATGAATGCCTTAGACATCACTTTAAAATCAGGCACATTGTTGTCCTCCTCATGTAATGTTTCTTTTCCATCCCTTCTAATGGCCATTCTTATGACAAAAACTGCAAGAAAAATGGTTAGCAATAAAAGATAAACTCACAAGTCACTCCCTTATGTATTTCACTCAAAAGATGACACTTCACTCTGAGTTTCACTAAAAATTGACTTTTGGCCTCTTTTAAGCTTACATACTCTGCATCATCTCACTACCACAAGGTACATACCCAAACATTCAAGAATATTCAAGTACATATCCTATGATAATGGTATGTTAGAGCACAAACAAATCCAACTTACGCATGACATCATTTAACATAATCAGAAGTCATCATAATCAGAGGTCATCGAATTTTTAAACCATTTATTGCATTCATTCACAAAGTCTAACTGTTTCCATTAGACGAATATTTACAAAACCTCATACAGGTTCTAGCAAAAACTACAAAATAAACGTTATAAATCTCTGACGTTAGCTAACAAACCTCTGAGCTATAACTTAGTCCAAAACGTTCTTTTAATCCAGAATAAACACTAAGTCTCCTATCTCGTACCTGAAAAATCATGTTGCAATTTTTATGAGTTTTGCGAACTCAATGAGTGAACCATCATTGATGGTTTCACTAGATTCACATACATAAATAACATATTTCACAATTATTTATACAGAACATGAATATTTCAAATACTCACCCTGTCATGGCACATCCTTTAATCAATGCAAATCAGATCATATATAAACACATACTGATGCATATGAGACTCCACATTCATTATTAATGTTGTGACTGAGTGCCTATCACATATACAAATACTGGCTCATTGGGCTCAGTCAGAAACATATATCATGGAGCATAGCTCTACGTGCCAAATCATATATCATAGAGCAAAGCTCTATGTGCAAGCGCTTGATACTGGCCACTCCGGTCACAACATCTTTATCTGAGCATGCATTTTATGAAATGCATTAAGTCAGAATTTACCACATATCACAATCATGTATAAAACACAGACAAAATTTTATAATCATCGGACCTAAGTCCGGCATTCAACTTTCGTTGAGAATTCGTATAGCATAATACAACCAGAATTATCAAACAAATCATAACACTTCCAATATAGTCCCAAATATATATTCTCCTCGGACTTTAAGTCCGAAATTCAAAAACAATCGCAACAGTTCAATAATTGGAAGCTTAACAAATCAAATTATATCAATCCTAGAAAATTCATCTAGGTTGACTCACAGTACATTCCAATAAGCTATTGCTTGGATGGTCCAGCAATGTCTAACTGGAATTTGATGCGCTCCTCTAAAACATACAAAACACATTTACAATATAGCACATTTTTGCACAAATGTATAAGTATTCCTTTATGCATTGTGCGTATATGTACTTATATAAAATACGCACAATGCATGTTCATTGACAATTTTAGGTTTTTTATGAAATCATTCAGATATCAAAGTCCTCATTAATCTCATTTGTACTTATAATTTGAACCAAAATAAAACAATGTGAAAACAATTTCATAACCTAATTGACCACTTCAGATTTTCTACCCATATGATTTTGGGTCAACATTGTATAATTAATCTGATAAAGTAAATGAAAAAATTAGATCACACTTCCTCCTAGAAAGTTGTTCTTCAATGTCTTAAGTTTCTAATGATTCCAAGATCATCCAATTTGATTCAGTATTTTATGAGTTATGCTCATAATACCACAGACTATGTATATTTGAACTTTTGGCTAGTACATGATCATACCCTCTAATTGTACAACTCATATCTTTCAGCTTAGACATCCACAAATTACAAGCTTAGTACCAATTGAAATCTAAGAGAACGAACTACAACCTTTGTGAAGACACCTTTGTCTAATTCGGCCTCTATCAATATAATTTATTCAATAACAATAGGATATGATTACTATCTCAGGTAGAATTACAGCCTCAGTCAAGACTCAATTTCAAGACAGATTTTGAAATGCTTAAAGACAGAATTAAAACTTTATTTCTTCAAACAATTTGTAGCCCTATGTCTCTAGTTTATTCAAAATTAAAAATCATCCCATTTAGATAACTATAGAGCAAGATATGTTCAAAATACTAAAGCATGTTCGAGTTGTATAGGACAAGACTTCGCCGCGGTGAGCCAAAAAGATGGTCACGACGAACTTTTCCAGAAAAGAAAATTTCTCAAGAATTCTCAAAGGTTGGCCACGGAAAACTTAAGAGTTGGCTATGGAGAACTAAAAAGAGCTAGTCGCAGTGACCCAAAGAGTGTTGGCCGCGGTAAACTTTCACAGAAGACTCGTCTTCCCAACTTTCCAGATTTTATCCCAGATTTCACATTCCTACAACGTCTATTATGCATTTCTATACCCAAAACAAATCTCTAATTTTTAGCTCATCAATACACATACAATTCACAAGTCCGGACTCATACTTAAATAATAGAATCCGATTCTCATGCATGAAAATTCCAATCTTCTGCATTTTTCTCACATTTACAAATTTAACTCCTCATCTAAGCCATTTAGCACATGCTTTCACCGAACTCTACTACTTTACCTTCTCATGCATGTATTCATCTCTAACACAAGTCATCATCAAAATCACAGCTCAACAACAAGGTTTCCAGCACTTTTTTTTAATAACTCTGCATTAACACCGAAACTACTCCACTTTTTCAGTTCATGCAAGAACTCATTTTCAACCATCAAAACATCCTTTACAACATCCAAAATCCAAACTTAAACACAACTTACTTGATTTGGCTAAGAATTCCAACAATGAGAATAAATCAAAAACACCAAGAGTTTCACAATTATTATTCGGATGCTAAGTGTTTCTTCACAGAGAAGAACACTTACAGTGCATTATTCCTAACTCAAACATCATATTCGTGTATACTTTGCATGTCATTCATGTTTCTTCACACTTTCAAGCCATTTGTCATAACTAATTAACCATTTGTTATCTGCCTATTATTGCCATGTGTCACTCTTTCATTGGTCCATAAATCATGATTTTTTTCACAAAATTCACCACAAATTCCCAAATACCCGAAATACACCAAAACGACCAAAACATAATTTAATCACATTTAACAGCTCAATTGTACCCGAAAAATGTTAATGAATGCATGTACAATCATATGAATATGCAAAAATGTGCATGTCACAAATATCTTATGCATGAGGTGCATTTTCCTAATTTCACATAAATTCCTCATAATTTACTATTCTAGCCCTAACATGGGTAACGAGATCTTATAATTCTTCCCTCCTAACAAAAATTTCGTCATCGAAATTCTTACCAGAATGATAGAATAGGTAGGGGTATTGATTCCTCATGTGCTCCTCCGTTTCCTACGTGGCTTCTTCATTCGAATGATTCTTCCAAAGGACTTTCACCATTGGAATCACTCAGTTCCTCAATTGCTTATTATGATAGCCAATTATCTTCACAGGTTCTTCAGTATAGCTCAGATTACTAGAGATTTCAATTTCCTGGGTCGATATCACATAAGTTGGATTCGATCGATATCACCTAAGCATACTCACATGAAACACGTTATGTATCTGAGCCATTTTTGAATGTAAGGCTAACTTATAAGCTAATGGTCCAATTCTTTCAATTATCTCGTATGGACCAATATACCTCGAAGTTAGCTTACCCTTCTTGCCAAATCTCAGTACACCTCACCATGGTGATACTCTCATAAATACTATATCACCAACCTGATACTCTATATCTCATATGTGTTGATCCACATAGCTTTTTTGTCTATCTTATGCAACTTTAATTTTGTTACGAATCAATTTTACCTTATCAACAATATCCTGAATCATCTCTGGGCCTTCGATAATTCTTAGACCCTTTTTATCCCAATATAGAGGCGAACGATAGTTCCTGCCGTACAACACCTCGTTAGAAGCCATATCGATACTACTGTGATACTGATTATTGTAAGCAAATTCAATCAAAGCCACAAACTGATCTCATGCTCCTTGAAAGTCTAGAACACATGCTTTGAACATGTCCTCAACAGTCTTAATCGTTCTCTCACTCTGACCATCTGTCTAAGGATAAAATGTAGTACTGAAATTCAGCTTTGTATCCAAAGCTGTTTGTAGGCTATCCCAAAATCTTGAGGTAAATCGAGGATCCCTGTTCGACACAATGGACACTGGAACCCAATGCAATCTCACAACTTCATTTACATATCGCCGAGCCAACTGATCTAAAGAATAATTCTCCCTCATTGGTAAGAAATGAGTCGATTTGGTCAGTCTATCCACAATGACCCAAATGACATATTGTTGCCTCGGAGTTCTCGACAAACCCATAATGAAATCCATCGTGATTCGTTCCCATTTCCACTCCTGAATAGGTGACGAATGTAATTTTTCAACAGAGCCTAATGCTCATTTCTTTAACTTCACGGGCAAGTTATACATTTAGAAACAAACTCAATAACTTGTTTTTTCATTCCTGGCCACTAGTAATGTTGTTTCAACATATTATACATCTTGGTGGTACCATAGTATAAGTTGCTATATGGGCTTCCTTCAAAATCTCTTTTCTCAAATTATAGACATCGGGCACACATAATCTTTGCCCTAACCATAATGTATCATCTCTAACTTCAAATTCAAAATCCAACTTCACTTTCAACTTCTCAATTATCTTTATTAAATCTGCATCTTTGCTCTGAGTCTCTTTAATTCTTTCAAGCAACACAGGTCTCAACTTCAATGTGACTATCAATGTATCATTTTGCTCCAGATTTAATTCAACATTCAATGCTCTCAATTGAACTAGGCTCGATAACCTCGATAACTGTACTTGAGTCACACTGCTATTAGACTTTCGACTTAATGCATCAGTTACCATGTTAGCTTTGCTAGGATGATACTCAATGGTATAATCATAATCTTTTAACAATTCAATCATCTTCTCTGTCTCATATTCAACTCTTTCTAACTCAACAGGTATTTCAAACTTTTGTGATCAGTGAACACCTGAAAAGTTTTTTCGTACAGATAGTGTGTCTAAATTTTTAAAGCAAATACCACTGCAGCGAGTTCCAAATCATGTACTGGGTAATTAAATTCATGAGACCTCAACTGTCTCGATGCATATGCTATGACTTTACCATACTGCATTAGTACACATCCCAAACCTTGATGAGACGCATCACTGTACATAACATAACCTCCAGAACCTGATTGGATAGCTAACACAGGTGCAATAGTTAACCAATGCTTTAGCTCCTCAAAACTCCTCTAACAATCATCACTCCACCTAAAAGCCACATTTTTTCTCAGAAGTTTTGTCAAAGGGGTTGAGATTAGTGAAAACCCCTCGATAAACCTTCTGTAATAACCAATTAATCCAAGGAAACTCCGGATCTCAGACACATTCCTTAGAGCCTCCCACTTCATCACTGCATTTACTTTCTTTGAGTCCACCTGAATGCCCTATCCAGACACTATGTGACCCAAGAATATCACATGATCAAGCCAGAATTCGCACTTATTGAACTTGGCATAAAACTATTTTCTCTCATTATTTGGAGAACCAATCTCAAATGTGCAGCATGATCTTCTCTACACTTCGAGTACACCAAAATGTCATTAATAAAAACAATCACAAAGAGATCTAAATAAGGTTGAAATACCTTATTCATTAATGTCATAAAATTTGCCCAAGCATTAGTCAAACCAAACGGTATCATCAAAAACTTGAAGTGCCTATATCAGATTCTAAATGCACTTTTGGGAATATCAGCCTCAACTATTTTCAACTGTTAATATCTCGACCTCAAGTCTAACTTTGTGAACACCTGATCTCCCTGTAACTGATTAAATAAATCATCAATCTTTGAAAATGGGTATTCATTCTTAACTGTGATACGATTCAACTGCCGGTAATCAATACACAATCTCAGTGTTCCATCCTTCTTCTTTACAAACAATACCAGAGCTCCCTAAGTAACACACTAGGCCTGATGAAACCCTTATGTAACAACTCCTGTAACTATATTTTCAATTCCTTTAGTTCAACAGGTGCCATCCTATATGGAGGAATTAATATAGGAGCGGTACCTGGAATAATGTCTATAGTAAACTCCGTCTCCCTTTATAGGGGCAAACCTGGTAATTCTGTAGGAAGCGCATCCAGGAATTTCCTAACAGCTGGAATATTCTGAATGGATTGTTCATTCCGAGTGTCAACTACGTGGGCCAAATAAGCCTCACATCCACCTCGAATCAGTTTTAGCACACTCATAAATGAAATTAGTTGGGCTGGCATTGCCTGACTAACTCCTCAAAACACCACTCTCAACTAGTTGGGAGATTCAAAAACTACTTCCTTGGTGTAGCAATTCATTACAGCCAATTGAGCTATAAACCAATATATGCCAAGAATTACATCAATTTCCTTCAACTACAAGACGATCAAATCAACTTCTAACTCTGCCTGATCAATCTGAACTGTACATCTTTTACATACCTTATCAACCACTGTTATACTATCCACTAGAGTATTCACCTCTAAACCACATTTCAGTATCTCTCGATCACAATGTAATCTTAATGCTAGATGTGGTGTGATGAATGAATATGTAGATCTTGGATCTACTAATGCATATGCTTCAAAATGAAAAACATTCAACACACCTTTTACTACATCTAGGGAGTTTTACGCCTCCTGTCTGGTGATGGCATAGACCTTAGCCTGAGTTTGTGGTTGGTTACTTCGCATCTCAGTCCTGGCACTGAGCCCTACTGATTGAGTTTTGCCTCTACCTCTTCCTTTATGTGCAGACTTGCCAGCTCTACTCTGTTGAACTGTTGTCTCAATCATTGTTCCTCCTCTAACTCCAAGTTGTGATCCTAACATCTCAGGACAATCTCTGATCAGATGTTCTATCGAGCCACAATAAAAATAAGCTCCAGCTACCTCCAACATTCACCACTATGATTTTTACCACAATGGCTCACATTCGTGCAATTGTTGCGGTCGAATGGAGGGCTTTTGTCCTCTACTACTCCCGGATCGAACAAATCTACCTTTTGATCGAGATCCAGATTGTTTTGATCTAGACTGGAACCGAGACGATCTGTTATGACGTTTTTTGAAGCTTCGGCCAGAATTAGCCTAAGATTCATCTTGCCTCTTACCTTTAACCTCCTATCTGTACTCTCCCTAGCTATCCTTCAACAACTGCTCAATTCGATTGAGGTCGCTCGAGTTCCGTGAAGCGCCCAAATTAGAAATGTTCAGTCTCGTTTTAATCTCCATGTTCAAACCGTCCTCAAATAGTCTACATTTTTCTTGCTTAGTTGGAATCAGTGCAGTTGCATACCCCATTAACTAATTAAACTTTATCTCATAGTCTGCCACTATAATTCTTCCTTGATTCAGATCTAAAAATTCTTTCATTTTTCGATGCATGTAAATCTTCGGCATATAATTCTCTAGGAACACTCTCAAAAAATCCTCCCAGGTCAAGCTACAAGATCTAGTGGTATTGCCCAGAACAAATTTTCACCAATGGTATGCAGGACCTTGTAGGAGTGAGATTGCATAATCAAACCTTTCATCTGCCTCACAATCCATCTGGTCGAACACTTTTTCAGATTGGTGAAGCCACCCTTCTGCTTCAGCTGGGTCTGTACTTCTGTAGAAGTCTACAACCCCTTGCTTCCTCAATTTAACATCTCTTCTTTCTTGCCTTTCTGGAATTCTCAGAGGTATCTGTTAGGACCCGATTTCGGAACCGAACCCCAACCAGAAAGCAAAACAGAAAACGAAGGAACGGATTGCGAAACAAATGAACGGACGAAAACAAAAATGAAGGAATCCGAAACGGAAACATATGGTGAAAGGAAATTATAACAAAGCGAAACGAAAGGTGAATCACAAATCAAAACGAATCGAAGGAACGGAAACATAAATCGGAAAACAAAGTGGTGGAAAGCAAAATCAAAAGCAAAAGCGAATTCGAAAGAACGAAACATAAGGCGAAAGTCAAAGCAAACAAATCGGATCAAAAGGTGAATGAATCGAATGGCTCGGAATCGAAAGCAAACAAAACGGTTCAATCAAATCATAAAGCAGAAACAATTCTAAAACGGATGCGACATCCGAAAACGTGTATCTTAATGAAACTAGCGTTAGAAACTATAAGAAAAATATGTCTAAAATAATCCAAATAAGCAAAAAAAAAGTCATTCTTTTGATCTTTATTCAATATTATACAAATCAAAACAATATAATTTCCCTTTTGGAAATTCATCCTCAATCGAAATTCATAATATTTCTCTTATAGATCATATCCCATCATGTTGAACAAAAAATCTTATTATTCTATTTCTTTTGCCATAAAAACAATAACACAAATCCATATCCGCAATTCACACACAATAAGCACTTTAATATCTCCATTCCAGCAACACAATTCATCGAACCTCCTGTCCGAAATCCCAACATAAACAAACACATTCATATACCTATAACACTTGAATAATTCTCAATCAATAATCAGTATCATCGGACCTTCCATCCTAATCCAAAACACAATCAATATACAATTTATATACAAAACCATAATTCACTATTCTATTCCATATACAAATCCATAATTCAATCGGTCCATTCATACATCATAACCATACATAAATTTATATCTCAATTCCATACACAAGTCTAAGTCACTTACATTCCAAAATAAATGCACTACAAACTTTAATGCCATTCCAAGCCATATACAATACCCATATCAAATTTCAAATTACACAAAATACAAGGTATTCAAAATCGAACACAAGTCTTGACTTTCTTTCATCCAATCTACTGCTCGAAACCTGGAGATGGGGATGAAAAGGGGTGAGCTTAACAGTTCATGGATAACATGTTTATAAATCGAAAAATAAGCAAAAAACATTTTTCCAAACTTTTTCCATTTTATGAAAAACTCACAGTAGAAAATTTAACAAATAAACTCTTTTTTTTTCAAAAATTTCTCAATTTATCAATGAATTCACGAACAAATCAAAAACATGAATGCAATACATTATAAATGCATCACATATAAACAAAATCAAAAACACATAAACACATCATAATGGTTTGGGTCGGTCTAAAGCAGAATGTACTGCACATTTTCGCATAGTGGTCTCGTGCGGTAGTGAGCAGAATCGCATTACACTTTCCCCATACGGTCAAAGTAGCCGTGAACTTATGGGAGTCCTTAACGGAGCTCCAATGCCACTAGCGGGCAAGCGGGCAAAGCCTATAAAAAGAAGACAAGTGCACTTGACTCAATTTATGGGACCTAAACAAACCCACATAACACATTTCACACTTGAAAAATCGGATTGCCCGAAGGCATATTTCGAAAAATTCAATTTTCATATTATGTGAGATCAGACACATTGACATTCACAATTTCTCATAAATTCATATAGCAATTTTCAATCATTTTTCAACAATCCATTACCAATTTCTTAAATCATTACAAAATCAACGAATTTAATCATTCGAAAATAATAATTTTCAAAACATTTCTCTTCTTGATTTTTCGAAATCACATAATTGGCTTATAAATCAAAATATAAACATAGTACCCACCTCAATTCCGTGCTTGAAACTTGTCCCAAGCATCAATTTCTCCAAAGCCTCACTTCAATTTTCTAATCCAAGACAAAAATCCCTAATTCATAACCATCCAAAATTCAACATCACATAAGGCATAATCACCAAAATTTAGCTTAGAAATCAAAACCTTTCAAAAATTAACAAATCAAAATCTCAATCTTACCTTAATCGTCACCATTTTCGGAATTTCTTAGGTTCATATGAAGCTCTCATGCTCTTCCACCTTTTTCCTTTTGAATCCTTTTAAAATTCTCCTTGAAACCCAATAAAATCGAAACCCTATACTTTCCTTTCTTCTTTCTTCTTCTCCCATCCGAAATCTCCTTCCACTTCTCTCTTCTTTCTCCTTTTCTTTTGTTCTTCCCTTAAAGTTTCGGGATCCTCCTTCTTAAAAACGACAGCCCCTTAATTCTTGCCTTTAATGAATGCAAAAAGACCATAATGCCCTTCCTTAAAAGCCTAGAAACTTAAAAGCTTAAGTAACATTCCAATTTTTCCCTTCATGCCTTCTTTACACTTTAATTTAATTTAATCAACTCAATATATCCCATATGATCTTACTCAATTTAACATGCTAATTAATCACATTAACATACTAATCAAGTCCTCAAAATCATAAATATAACAAAGTCTCAAAATTCATCAAGTAATGCTTAACTTAGGACATTTTTCAAATCATCAAATTGAAGGAATTTGGTAAAAATTCCTTCTAAAGAAATGTTCCTCATTGTCTCAATTTCATAACTCCACTAAAATCATTAAATTTGGTGCACTACTTCAAAAGTTATACTCCAAACATTTCGGACTATGCTTATGCTAAGACAATTTCTAGCGATTTACTTCCATCCAAAAATTGACATTCTTAATGACTAAATTGAAACTTGAGTCCTTCAAAACATTTGTAGCCCTATTTCTCTATTTTAATTCAAATTAATAATCACCTCGTTTGGATGACTAGAGCAAAAGTTATGGCCAAAATACTTTCAGCTATTATTAATCCAAAACTGAATATTAAACCCGACTTCAATTCAGAAATTGAAAGTCTTAGGGGCTAAATTGAAATTCAATTCCTTTATATGACTTGTAACCTCATGTCTCTATTTTATTTTTCAGCAAGAATCAGATTAATCGGATCTTCACGGATCAAGAATTTCTCATAAGACTGAACCATGTTCAGAAAATTTCCCAACTCAATTTGATTAAATCCATCATCCTCAATTTAATCTCAAAAATCATAAATTTCCCATGCTGATGTAGATAATTGTCTTAGGAATCTAACGCTTCAAAAATCACGTCAATTGGATGTCGGACGGAAAAGATATAAGTAATAGATTGAACAAGGGTCGAATTAGGAAGGAAAAGTAACACAAAATCAGAAGAAGGATCAAACGGCGTCGCATTGGGGCGAGCGCGTGCTCGACCTCGCGTCCCTCGCCTGTTTCTGTTTTACCTTTTTTTTCATTAATATAATATATATATCCAAATTTTCCAAAAATCATATCTTTTGACTGAAGAGTCCAAAATTTACAAACTTGGTTTCAAACGATAACTGAAAGGAAGTTCTACAACTTCCATGAAGAATTCAAAAGTCAAATCCGTCTCTAAAGGTATGAAAATCCCACTCAAAGTTTCTGTTCAAATAATATCTCCCTAAACAATAACTCAACTTTGAAAAATTTATATCTTTCAACTCTAAAGTCCAAAAATGTCATATTTTATATCAATGCAAAGATAAAAAAGCAACCTACAACTTTTATGTAGGACAGAAAAATCAATTTGGCCTCTAAGGGAGTCAAAAATCACTTCAAAGTTCCTATCCACTAATACTCTTCCCAAACAGTAACAACTTGTAAAAATCACAACTTCCTATTTCATAGCCCAAAATTTTCATACTTTACATCAATGGAAAGATCAAAACATAATCTAAAACTTTCATGAACAACTTAAAAGCAATTTCAACCTCTAGCTAAGTCAATTTTTCAGTCAAAGTTTCTGCCCTGCTAAAAACCACCTAAACAATATCCAAACTTCACACATTCACATCTTTCAATTCCCACATCCAAAAATTGCATATTATATATCAAAACTCTCTATAACTTTCATGTAGATTACTTACTTAATTCAAAATATATCAGTCCAGAAATTGCTTCAAAACACAGCATACATAATCCTACACTTAGGAGCATTTTTAAAAAATAAAGCAAAATACACTTAAATTCGAATGGTCATAACTTTCAATCCCGACATCGAAAAATGTCATACTTTAAGACGATAGAAAGATCTCAACAGAAACTACAAGTTTGATGAAGATCATTTTATCAAATTCTACCTAAATCATCCCAGAATAATTTACAAAATTTTAGCCCAAAAAGTCAACTCTTCATCTCCAAAAAGTCAAACTTTCATAATTCAACAAATTCTCACACTTTCACTCTTTATTTCTTGATTTTCAACTTCCATTTCAATTAACTCATTCACTTTAACTTTCACAACCCATACAAATCTACTCAAGTATCAAAGTCATCAAAACCATTCAATTCTTTTCTCATCAAATTTCTTAAAGCACAATTACATCTATAATACAATACATATACAAAAATACTCATTTCATACATTTAATATTTCTAAATTTTACTAAAAGATTGAGGTCCAACATTTCTTCCCTTTTAAAAGAATTTTGTCCTCGAAATTCATACTTATGAAATCACCAAGTAACTTATTCTCTCAATTTATTCTTAAATCTTCCCTTCTTGTATCAAATACTCCAGTATCATATCAAATTACTATTTCTTAACATATGTCAATGGTCAAATTTTTTTGATAACCTTGATATGGACCAAAACCATTCAATTCAATCTTTTTGGACTTCCATACATAGCTATATCTCTATCATTCAACTCATCTTCCAAATATCCGTTACGACATCTCACATATATTCGAAGTCAAATCATCCAAAGTCATAATGAATTTCTAATCTTAATTTCCATACGCACATTCTTATAATCAATCATACTCTTGACACCTAAATCAAACAATCACTTTAATTCCTCAAATAATTCATGAAAACTTATATTGATGCTAATTCAATTTATCCATTCACTAACTCTTATCAAACACATGCGCCCATGTAAGATCCTAATACTGGGTTTTGATGCCATAAATGTTGGAACTTGATTTCGGAATTGGACCCCAACCGAAAAACAAAACGGAAAACAACGGAACGGATTACGAAATAAATGAACGGTTGAAAACAAAAACGAAGGAATCCGAAACAGAAACATATGGCGAAAGGAAATTATAACAAAGTGAAACGAAAGGCGAATCACAAATCGAAGGAATGGAAACATAAATCGGAAAACAAAGTGACGGAAAGCGAAATCAAAAGCAAAAGCGAATTTGAAAGAACAGAACATAAGGAGAAAGTCAAAGCAAACAAATCGGATCAAAAGGTGAACGAATCGAATGGCTCAAAATCGAAAGCAAACAAAACGGTTCAATCAAATCATAAAGCGAAAACAATTCTAAAGCGGATCCGACATTCGAAAACGTGTATCTTAATGAAAACTAGCTTTAGAAACCATAAGAACAATCTGTCTAAAATAACCCAAATCGGTAAAAAAAATTCATTCTTTTCATCTTTATTCAATCTTATACAAATCAAAACAATATAATTTCCCTTTTGGAAATTCATCCTCAATCGAAATTCATAATATTTCTCTTATACGATCATATCCCATCATGTTGAACAAAAAATCTTATTATTCTATTTTTTTTGCCATAAAAACAATCACACAAATCCATATCCGCAATTCACACACAATAAGCACTTCAATATCTCAATTCCAGCAACACAATTCATCGGACCTCCTGTCCGGAATCCCAGCATAAACAAACACATTCATATACATATAACACTTGAATAATTCTCAATCAATAATCAGTATCATCGGACCTCCTGTCCGGAATCTAAAACACAATCAATATACAATTTATATACAAAACCATAATTCACTATTCTATTCCATATACAAATCCATAATTCAATCATTCCCATTCATACATCATAACCATACACAAACTTATATCTCAATTCCATACACAAGTCCAGAAGTCACTTACATTCCAAAATAAATGCACTACAAACTTTAATGGCATTCCAAGCCATATACAATACCCATATCAAATTTCAAATGACACAAAATACAAAGTATGCAAAATTGAACAAAAGTCTTGACTTTCTTTCATCCAATCTCCTGATCGAAACCTAGAGATGGGGATGAAAGGAGATGAGCTTGACAGCTCGTGGATAACATGTTTATAAATAAAAAAATAAGCAAAAATCATTTTTCCAAACTTTTGTCATTTTATGAAAAACTCACAGTAGAAAATTTATCAAATAAACTCTTTTTTTTTTCAAAAATTTTTCAATTTATCAATGAATTCACGAACAAATCAAAAACATAAATGCATCACATTATAAATGCATCACATATAAACAAAATAAAAAACACATAAACACACCAGAATGGTTTGGGTCGGTCCAAAATAGAACGTACTGCACATTTTCACATAGCAGTCCTGTGCAGCCGTGAATAGAACGTACTACACTTTCTCACATAGCGGTCCAGTGTAGCCATGAAATTATGGGACTCCGTAACGGAGTTCCAATGCCACTAGCGGGCAGGCGGGTGATGTAGCGCCCCCTTATCGTAGGGTATACACTGGGATGTTGGACCAATGGTGGTTGACAAATTAAATCCCTTTATGTTTTGATAATAATAAAATATCTAGAATTAGTTAAGAAATTATTTTAGTTATTATTCAATGAAAGAATCGTGCAAAACAAGATGAGCAAGTGTTTAATCATTGAAGAATCAAGATAGGAGGTTCCTTATAAGGAAAATGGCTTAAAACATGAGGATTATAAAAGATCTAGATGGATGTTACCGTTGAAGGCAGTGCAAGTCGACCTGCAATATATAAGTCGACTTATATATGAAGATATATCAACACAATTCGACTTACATAACACAAGTCGACTTATCGAGGATGACAAGTCGACTTACATAGCACAAGTCGACTTATTGGAGAGCGGAGTTACAATTTTTACATAAATGGTTGAAACAAGTCGACTTATTCATTCAACAAGTCGACTTATGGATGCACCAAATCAGCTCCAACGGTCCAATTAGCTAAAAATGGAATGGAGATTATAAAGGAACGGTAATAACAATCAAAGCAACGGCTAGAAGAGCTCCAACAGCTATATTTCTTCAAGTATAAATAGAGAATGATGGAGGAAGAGTACACACAAGTTCTACAAGCCTAAATACTCTTCTATTGCTCCAAATTGCTCCTTATTGCTTTCATTTTGTTACACTATTATATTGAGCACTTGTTCTTCAATCTTTGCTATATTTCTTTTACAATTTGAGTAACGAGTGGAAGGTCACATGTGAGGTAGGATTTGTGCCGGAAGACAAATCGTTTGTAAGGTAGCTTGAGCCGGAATTCAAGTGGCATTGTAAAAAGTTCACACTCAACTACAAAGTGTGCAATAAAGTGATTGACAAAATCCTAACACTACAAGAAATTAATACAATCCATGACGTTTTATTGATAAAACGTCGCAGATTGTAAAGACTTTTTGTGACGTTTAAAAAACGTCACAAAAGTTTTAATCTTTTACGACGTTTTACAAAAACGTCATAAATTTGTAATATTTTTGGGGACGTTTTTTAATTAAAACGTCACAAAATAAAAATCGCGACGTTTTATTCAACAAAACATCGCGGTTGATTTACTTAATATTTAAAAGTTAACCTCCCGCGTTTATTTTTCACTTTCTTCTCCTACATTTTTCTTCCATGTTTTTCTCTGGTTTCTCTCGCTTCTTTCCACCGGGCCTCTAGCAAAGAACGCCCTTCTTCCTCCACTAAGAAGCCCAAGCATTTCGAGATTAACAGACTCTTTAAATTTCTTTATGTGTTTTGTATTATTTTAGGGGTGATTGTGTTTGGGAATCGAGTACATGTAGGAGTGCCTAGCTCTACGATTATCTTCCTTTTGATTCTGTTCGTTTAAGGTAGCGAGAGAGAAAAAGAAGAAGAAGAAGAAAGAGCCAAGACCTACCTCGAGCTTTTCTTGCTTTCTTCTGTGTGGGTTTATGACGGCTGGTTTTGATTTGATTGTGACTGGGGTTTTGCAGCTCTGCTTTTGGTTTTGTTAATCAATAATCACCATAACTTCTTCTTCTTCTTCTTCAGCTATTGCTTTCTGCGTTTGCAATAATCACCATAACTTCTTATTCTTCTTCTCAAATCTGCGCAACCAAATCTTGCTCAAGTTAGATTTATTCTCTTTTGGTTTACGCATTTATCAATTTTACCCAATTGTTTGATCTTATTCCTTAGGGATTTCGTTGAAGACACAGGAGCTATATGCAATAGTGTTTGTGGAGAGGCATTTGGATCTGTTCACCGACTATATCTCACTTTACGATACAGTTATGAAGGTGGTGTTTATAGCTAGCACTCTCGCTATCGTTTGGTGCATAAGGAGGCACCCACTCGTCAGGTGTTCTTATGACAAGGACCTTGACACCTTTCGCCATTTTTTCCTTGTTGCAGCAAGCTTTATTTTGTCTCTTTTTCTCCATGACAAGTTTACTTTTCGAGAGGTCTCTTTATTATGGGTTTTTCACTAAGGTAAATTAAAATGTCATTCCACATTTTCACGTTTCAAAATCTGCTAATTTGTCATCATTTTGTAATCGTTGCAGATCCTTTGGACGTTCTCGATTTATTTGGAGGCAGTAGCAATCCTTGTCCAGTTAGTACTGCTCCAACGAAGTGGGAATGTGGACAATTTGATTGGGCAATATGTTTTTTTTCTTGGGTATGTGAATGTGATTTTAGGGAAATTGTTTTTTTTTGTCATTTTGAATGCGAATCTTCTCGTACTTGATACTTACCTTCAAATTGTAACATCCCGACCCTAATGGGAAGGGTATATGGGTCTATTTGGTCAGGCTAGTAATTTGCATTTCATATTTCTGACGTGAACATTTATTTGGCCTCTGATTGTAGAGGACTGAGTCTTTTGGCACATGCAAATATAGGTACATGCATTCATGACTTTTCCCGGCATTTGATTTTGTAAATGATTTGAATTGTAAATTTGTGAGATAATTAGATTGGATTATGATATATTGTGAATTATGGAATAATTGGGTCTGAATGGTGGAATTGGGCTGTGTTAGAGTGATCGCAAAGTGACAAAGTGATCGTTAGGATAAGTTTCGAATAATTAGGAGAAATGTCCTAATCGAAAATTCTCGAGTGGCGGACCGATTGACTGAATAGGACCGAAATAATCGTACAATGGCTATGGAAATTTAGATATACGATCTTGGAATTTAATATGTTGAGCCATTGAGATTTTGAGATGAGTGGACTGATTAGAAAGTTAAATTTTTTGGGAGGAAAAATGATAAGAGGTTTATTGTTCTGTATCTATATATATATATATATCTCTTACGTTTGAAAAAGAAAAGAAAACAGAAATTGTTTCTCCTCCCTAGGGTTCGATCCTCTTCTCCTTCGATTGACCTTCGTTTCTTTCTTCCTACTTGATCCTTGCTTGTTTGCTTTCTTACGTGCTAAGACCAACTATAATCCTTGAAAGGATGAAGGATCACGAGGTTTCGAGTGAAAATCGTGATTGTTAGGCTTGGAAGAATTTTCTAAGATTTGAGATTTAAGCTTCATTCAAGAAGTTTATGATTTCATGTTGTGATTATTGTGTTTAAAGCATGCATAGGGTTAATTGTTAAAGATTTGAGTGTTTTAGTTGAGTTATCTGGATTTTAGAGAGAAAGAGGAAAAGAAATCGGAGAAGATTTAATCAGGGTCGCATCGTCATGATTTAATAAATATTTAGACGTCATGACGAGGAAAGTGCTTAGACGTCGCGACGAAAGCAAGGCGGGGACGTCGCGAGCGTGAATCATTGATGCCGCGAGCCCTCTCCCTCATGTCGTGGCGAGCCCGAAGGAACGCGTTCAGCATGAAGGCGTCTCAGACGTCATGAGCGAGGAACAGTTTCTGATGTGTTTTAATTGGAGTTTTGAGGTATAACTAATTGTGTAGACCTCCAATTGAGGTGAGGTTTGATTTGCTATGATCTAGTGAATGAGGTTTATGATTAAGGAAAAGAATGAGAGTTTGAATTCGGGTTTTAGAAATCTCATTTATTGAAAGAAAGTTATGAATATGATTGTATTGCAACCTAAGGATAGTTTCCTGATGATTGGGTTATAATTATGAGAATTTCGAATATATGAATTCAGTGTAATTGGAGTCTTTATTAAGTGAATTTGATTTAGTTCAAAATGAAAATTGTTTTTGAGATCTTGTGAGCTTAGTTTAGTGCATATGAATTGACAAATGGAATTAATTGGTATAAACGAAATTGGTGAGTTCTACGACGTGTTATTGAATCGAAATGAGCCGATAGTGATCACTGAGTAAAAGAAAGTGGAAAGTGGGAAATGGTACTGGGAAAATCATGAATAGGCATAGTACATCTATTATTCAAGGCATGCGCATCATTAATTATTTTTGACTGTGGATTTTGTAATGAATGAAATTGATTGATTGTTATAGAACCGATGGATCGTTAATCCACGGACAGTGCTGGAGCTTCCAGGCAACAGCTAGGAAGTTCAGGTGAGTAACCTAGTTGGTTCCTCAGCCTTTATATGTTTAATATCTTGCCATTATGCCATGTGGAGAGAATGGAGGGATGTATGTGTTTGTTTTGATTGATTTCGGACCACGGGTGTCCGAAGTATTTGAATGTGATATTGAAGTGCAAAATGTGAATGCTGCTGTGAAATGATTGGAAATGTGATTTGATACATGTGTATTGTCTATAGAGATATGAATGAACGCGTGAAATCTATAATTGGTTAATAAAGAATGGTTGTGACTGGAGCATATTCTGATCGGAGCTATAAGCTCATCAATTGTGAAAAGGAAATAGTGCATACCCAGAGGGCTCTCCTATCCCTAATGTGAGCTAGCAAGTAGGCATACCTGGGGGCTCTCCTACTTGCTTAAAATGTGATTATCAGGAATGAACCGAGCTTTGAGCTCGAGGGGAGTCAGTGTATACCCAGAGGGCTCTCCTACTCCCTAATTGTGTTTGAATTCTGTTCTGTTAAGCGCCTAGTCACAACTCAAAGTAAAACAATGGAAACTTTGGAAAGAGAATTGTGTGCAGTGTTGTTATGTATGTGAATCGTGTGAAAGGTGATACGCCTTGTATGCGTACAAATTGGCAATGCCTGAGTTGATTTGGAATGTGATAATATGGGATAAGATGTGAATTGTTTGGTTATGCATGCGTTGAGTGAACCATCGATGATGGTTTCTCACTGAGTTCGCAAACTTACCTAACATTGCAATTATTTTTTTAGGAATTGAGGAGTACCCCGTTAGTAAAATAGGAGTACGTTTGCAGGATTCAAGTGAAGGTCAGAAGTCGGGATCAGTTAGGTTATACGCATTACATGTCTTTGTTTTGTAATAGAGTGTTTATTTGTATTTGTGAAAATTGACCTCAGTGGCTTTTGAAAGTGTGTGTATTAAAATTTGATGTGATTGAATGAGTACCCAATTTGGGCATGGAATTCTGCACATATGTTTTATAAAGAATAATGTACCGATTTCTGAATGAGTGGTTATTACGCCACCCTCGCGGGGCACGGACTCGGATATCACCATCGATATCAGATTCGGGTCTTGCGAAAGTGGGGTATTACATTTGTGGTATCAGAGCCCAGAAGTACAATCTTACATGGGCGTTCTGAAAAATGTGTCAAGTTATATGCATTTAAGTCATGTCATAGCAGACAGTGACAACTGATCCCCAGTCTAGTGTATGAGTCACATGTAGGAGCCTATACCAATTGTTTCAGTCATTAGAATTTGTGAGGACATTGATGATATATCAGAATGGGATAAATGCCAGTTGTGGATATCATGAAATCGGAAAAAGGTATATGATTCGATTTGACAAATGAAGATTGAGTGTTTTGGTACTAGTGGATACATTATGGAAGGCGATATCCGGGTTATACCCCCGGTATATCCTTGAATGTGAGATAGATGTGAATATGTTCTGAACTGATAGAGGGAATTAGAGCTATGATAAAAATGACAAGAGTACAAGTATATAATGTGGATGAAATGAAAGGTTATAATTGAGATTGATTACTGTGACGAGTGTTATGAATAATGATTTATGACTGTGAATCGATTACGTTAGAGAGAAATTAAGAATGATAGTATATATATGATGTTAGAACCCGATCCGTAGACCGGACCTCAACTGTCCCGGGATGTGAGCCCGGGTGGAGCCCATCCCCGAGACACTTGCTCTGATACCACAGATGTCAGAACCCGATCCGTAGACCAGACCCCAACTGTCCCGGGATGTGAGCCCGGGTGGAGCCCATCCCCGAGATACTTGCTTTGATACCACAGATGCCGGGACCCGACCCGGAGACCGGACCCAATCGCTGGATCCCATTATCGAATCAACTCTTGCCATGTAGGGTTTATTTCATTTAACCCTAATTTCAATTGATTTCTCTTGTAAGTCATAGCCTTATGGCTCTTGCTTAATTTAAGTCAAAATCACCTCAATCGGGTTTTATAACTCAAGATATGCTCCAAAACCTAAAGGAGTTCCTACCAAACATGCTCTCTAACTGACCTCTCACCGACTTTGATGCAAACTTCCTCAATTTAACTCAAATTGAGACCTATTTCTGTAGCAAGAAAGATACAAGTCTTAGGAAGTTAATGGTTCAAGCCTCACCAATTGGAGGCCTGATGAGGATTTATTCCCAAAACAATAGACCATGCTCACTTCCAAAGTCAAATTTGAACTCTTTTGGCGCGATTCTCATAACTTTTAATCTGTGACTCATAATTCTTTCTTTTTTGCACCATTAGAAAGTAGACATCTAGATCTACAACCTTGATGAAGACCACAAAATGAGATTCAGCCTCTAACTATGTCCAAACACTTGACTAACATCTTGACTTATGCTGGAAAATCACTCATAACTCGACTTATAACGACAACTCGACTTATCGAGGAAAATAAGTCGACTTATCACTAACAAGTCGACTTATCGGGGCAAATAACTCGACCTATCTAACAAACAAGTCGACTTATTATGCAAAGCTTCACAAGTCGACTTATGGGTCTAATAACTCGACTTATATCTATTCGTAACTCAAAACCTAACCTCTACACTCTCTTGACTTATTCCAAACACCATGTACACTTCTAAACCTCTCAACTCATTCATTCCACTCCCAACATGCTATAATCTCACTTAATCTTACATCATTCATCTACCCACATGAATTTTCAAAACAATTCCATACAACTTTGGAAACCATGCTTAAACATGATAGTAAAGGATTTTGAGAGATCATGATAAATCATAATTCATGCATTTCATTCATATCAAAACAATGTTTTACAATGCTTTAGTAGGCATTTCAAGCCTATTACATTTCAATCAAAATACATCTTGTCAAAATACATCTGTTTTCTCGAAATGCAACCTAAAGCATTGATCACTAGAAAGATCCTTTCAAAACATGACCAAAAGAAGATCTTGAGTAAATGCCTTAAGCTTGCTCCTGGGATCCCGCTTCATTTCTGAGAATTTTGGGGGGGTGAGCTTTTCATGGGTAACACATTTATATTTATATAACAAGCATGTCCTTTTATTATTCATACTTTTAGCAATTGTTCAATAAGTCATAATGCATGCACCATTCAACATTCATCAATACACAAACATAATCTTTCACAATTCAACACTCATAATTCTAGCATTCTCATGTAATCACAATTAAACATCTCAAATGGCTCGGTAAGTCCATATTTTGGCAACCACGTAATCTCATTTAATGAGCTTACATGGGCAAATCTTGAGGAGTCCAATGAATGGATCATCCTATGCCACAATCGGGCAGCCGCTAAGGCTTTCATGGTCGACGTGCACGTGATTCTTTGGACTATACCTTACCCACATAACATACAATCATGCATAATCATAAGATTGAACTATTCTTGTCCAATTCACTATTTCTTGAAAATCTTGTCTTTCATGCATATTTCATATTGTACAATTTCATGCACAAGTCATAATGTACATTCATTACTCATTTCATCCATTTCATCCAATACTAACTCGATTTTCATCGAATCATCAACATCAATATCAAGCATTTAACACAAGCATTAATGGTCTACAACAACCACATTCATCATTCAATTACAAGCATTTAATACATCTTCTAAGTAATCAAAACTCATTAATAACATGCATTAATTAACATTTATTTGCTTATATACATAAAGATAAATATGGAACCCACTTATATCCTTGCTTAAGCTTGCCTAAGGAAGCTCCTCTTCTTGTTCTCCCTTCTTTCTTGTCCTCCTTCATTTATAACAAGAAAAGAACCTTACATCACTTAGGGTTTCTAAAATTGAAAACCCAATGAACTTTAATCATGAAATTAACTCTAGAATCACTAAACCCACTTGATTCTCAACCCTTCTAACCAAAAACCCAAACAAAATCTTAACTTTGAAATCATAACTTACCTTAAACCTTTTCTTAACCAAGAGATTTCTTGTATCAAATGAAGCTTGAACCTTCCTCCACACTTTTAACTCTTGGACTTTCTTCAAAACTCACCCAAAACTCTTGAAAACCACCTTTCTTCCTTTCTTCTTCTTCTTCTCCACTTCACCAAACTCACTTCCTCTCCTCTCTATTTTCGCTTCTTTCTTTCTTCTTCTCTAACTCATTTAAATCCTCCTTCTTTTTCTCTTCCTACTTACTTAAGCCCAAGCCCATCTACTTCCTTCCTTATTTCCTTATACTACCTTCATTTAACTTAAGCCCATAACTCAAGCCTATTTATTCTACCTTCATCTTATGCCTTCCTCTTCTTTTCTATTTCATTTGGACCCATTTACTTAGGCCCACTTAACACATTAAATTACCTTTCATTCATTTAATCCAACTAACACATTTAATACATGCTAACTCAATTTCTTAATTAGTCTAACCATGCTTAATTAATAAAATAAAATAAAATAAAATAAAAAGAAAAAATTTGGGGCTAATATATGATGTTGACTTTTGAGTGTGAAAATATAAGGTGCGACGTAATAATGAAAAGATTGAGAGGTAAGACAATGATACGTGATAAGTGAAACAGATGTTCTGTTTAGTTGATTTGCCTAAGTGAATACACACCGATTATGGGAGCCCCATGGTAAGTGAAAATCTTAACCAAATTGTCTCGTGTATGTGGAGATGGCATGAGAAGTAAATTAAGGGATGATTGTAGTGTATAAAGTTGAATGAGAAAAGAAAGTGTTTATGAGAAATCAATTGAGAAAGAAGGAGACCGTTAATGTGGTACCAAAAGAGAAAGGTTATCTAGAATGAAATGTGATTAAAGAGTTCTTAGTAGTATAAGTTCTTAATGAGTAAATTGATGAGAATGCATTTTCTAATAAGATGTGATAATTATAGTGATTTATCGAGAATGAATTGAAATTTGATACATGTTGAGGACTTGATCATGATATAATCCTCACGAGTGAGGATAGGTGTAAAAAGAGAGTATTGTGTATCCTTAGTGTAAGTGACTAATTGGTACATCGATGCAATGATTTTTGCTGGTATGAACCTCAATGAACGGTATTAAAAAGGATGTTCTGATTATATGTATTACGGCATAGATTGATCTGCATGGGATATTGTGTATGGTTGGAAATTGAGTCCCTGTGGCATGGAGAATGATTGACAAGAAATGTGATGACTGTGATATTGAGGAATTTCATAAGTATTGATGAAAATAGTAAGAAATCTACTTGCAAAGAAGAATTTACCTGAATTGGATTAAGTTGATCGAATGATTCAATTGAATAGTGATCAATGCAAGGACAGTATAGAGATAAATTTGAAATGAATTACAAGTTAAATTTGGAGTCTAAATTCTAGCAGAGACTCGAGCGTAAGAGGTAGAAAATGCTTTCATTATGATGATGTGATGAATCCAATTATGTAAGAGAATTACTGAACATTAAGAAAATAGTAATTGCGAGTATGAGGAGAAAATAGATTCGTGTATGGTTTGTGTAATTATGTGCTGAAAATACGAAATTGATTTGATAAATATTTATTTAACGCAGGTAGTGACCTATTGCAAATAAATTGGGTTATGTGGAGAAATTAGGGTAAAAGGAACATATGTCAGATTATGTTATGATGGAATTGAGAAAATTATAAGAAAATCGTTCCTCATCGAGACTTTGGATATTTAAAGAGCTATATAAATTGATTACGGTATAAGGAATTTTGGATTGTAATTGTCCGAGTTGACAATGCCCTAATAGTATTGTGCTACTTTGAAAAGTAAAGTGTCTTGAGTGCATTCAGATTGAAAATGATGAAGATCATCGATGATCGATTAAATGCATTTGAAAAGTGAAGAAGATAAATCGGCACGATGAGGAAATTGTATACTATCGCGAGTTTCATAAGAGTGAATTTGACCTTGATTACTTAGATATGTATCACGGATTTAGAGATTTTGCATTATATATGAAATGTCCCAAAGAATTTGGTATATCTGTAATTTGATGAAAGTGTAACGTGATTTTTGTACCTTGGGACAAGTAAAACCGTATGGGGCAGATTGTGATTGATGATTTGAGATCTGTTGTAATGAGTGTTGCTCTAAAAGCTTGGAGACAATAATTGTACGAAACAATTGAGATGTCTACGAATGTACAAATCAATAGTGATAGAGGTATTTTGTGAATTGGAAAGATTTGAAAAGAATTAAGCGATTAAATAATTCAAATTATGCTAGTCATGAAATTAAATGGATTGAACAGAAATTTAATGAGATGATCGCAATTTGAGCGATAAGGTTTTGGTTGTATGATGAGTAAAAACCACGAGCTAGCAAAAAGGCAAAAGAAAGTATTATTTGTTATTGGAATTTCAAACTGGTGTGTATATTTAAAAGATTGGCAAAGACCAAATTAAGGTGTTGACATTTGCGAATGTTATCGAGAAGCTCGTTAGGAAATCATGGAAGTTTATTAGAGAGTATTATGGTTTAGTAAGAGCAAATCGAAGAGGAATCGATAGTTTAAGCGTGATAAATTGAATGGTTGTATGTGTGATAAACCAACGAGCTTGTCTATTGGAATCAATTGTCAAATGGATAATTTGGGAATTCATAGGACATAAATTGGTGTATAGTCCTAATTGATTGCAGCTATATCAATTGTTGCATTAGTGACACCATTTGAGCAAAGGTATATTGAGAGTAAATGAATCAGAATGGGGATTTTGGAAATCAAAATTTATGACAATGTGTCGAGTTGATTGTTATTGAGGTGATTATAATCTTATGAGATTAAGGTTTTATCACTAAAGGAATGTAATCTGATAAACGATAAATGAAATGTTTTGAAGTGTATCGCCTCGATCGGATACACTTAGATAGAGACACAGTGTAATGAATGGAAATTAAATTCGATATGTAGTGATCTCTATGGAATCAGTAGTTTGAATGGAACTACGGATTTGTAAACCTGTAAAAGATGTTTCGGATCCAAAGTGTTACTTGGATAGGATTAGAAATATTGTTATGATCGATATATGTATTATCGATATCGAAAGTAAAGAATTGCGAGTGATCTTGAGGAAACTATGAGACCTGTAAAGTTAGAGAAAAGATAAAGAGTGATTGATAGTATTGATTTCAGTTATTTGGCAGAAATTGTCTATATAGAGAAATAAGTGGGAAACAGTATCTAGTGATCGGAACGATTCCCCTGTCTCCCTGATCAATTGTATATGAAATTTCGAGGACGAAATTTTTGTAAGGAGGGGAGAATTGTAACATCCCGACCCTAATGGGAAGGGTATATGGATCTATTTGGTCAGGCTAGTAATTTGCATTTCATATTTCTGATGTGAACATTTATTTGGCCTCGATTGTAGAGGATCGAGTCTTTGGCACATGCACATATAGGTACATGCATTCATGACTTTTCCCGGCATTTGATTTTGTAAATGATTTGAATTGTGAATTTGCGAGATAATTAGATTGGATTATGATATATTGTGAATTATGGAATAATTGGGTGTGAATGGTGGAATTGGAACTGTATTAGAGTGATCGCAAAGTGACAATGATCGTTAGGATAAGTTTCTGGAATAATTAGGAGAAAATGTCCGGACCGGAAATTCTCCGAGTGGCGGACCGATTGATTGAATAGGACCGAAATAATTGTACAATGGCTATGGAAATTTAGATATACGATCTTGGAATTTAATATGTTGAGCCATTGAGATTTTGAGATGGGTGGACTGATTAGAAAGTTAAATATTTTGGCAGGAAAAATGATAAGAGGTTTATTGTTCTGTATCTATATATATATATATATCTTACGTTTGAAAAAGAAAACAAAACAGAAATTGTTTCTCCTCCCTAGGGTTCGATCCTCTTCTCCTTCAATTGAGCTTCGTTTCTTTCTTCCTGCTTGATCCTTGCTTGTTTGCTTTCTTCTGTGCTAAGACCAACTCTAATCCTTGAAAGGATGAAGGATCATGAGGTTTCGGGTGAAAAATCATGATTGTTAGGCTTGGAAGAATTTTCGGAAGATTTAAGATTTAAGCTTCATTTGGTAAGTTTATGATTTCATGTTGTGATTATTGTGTTTAAAGCATGCATAGGGTTAATTGTTAAAGATTTGAGTGTTTTAGTTAAGTTAATCTTGGATTTTAGAGAGAAAAGAGGAAAAGAAATCGGAGAAGACGAACGAGGTCGCATCGTCGTGATTTAATAAATATTTAGACGTCGCGACGAGGAAAATGCTTAGACGTCGCGACGAGCAAGGTGGGGACGTCGCGGCGAGCGTGAATCATTGACATCGCGGCGAGCCCTCTCCCTCACGTCACGGCGAGCCCGAAGGAAACTTTCATTTGGCGAAAGCCTCATGCGTCATGGGCGAGCCATTCCTGCACGTCGCAACGAGCGTCTGTGCATCGCGGCGAGGAACAGTTTCTGATGTGTTTTAATTGGAGTTTTGAGGTATAACTAATTGTGTAGACCTCCAATTGAGGTGAGGTTTGATTTGCTATGATCTAGTGAATGAGTTTTATGATTAAGGAAAAGAATGAGAGTTTGAATTGGGTTTTAGAGATCTCATTTAGTGAAAGAAAGTTATGAATGTGATTGTATTGCAACCCAAGGATAGTTTCCTTGATGATTGGGTTATAATTATGAGAATTTCGAATATATGAATTCAGTGTAATTGGAGTCTTTATTAAGTGAATTTGATTTAGTTCAAAATGAAAATTGGTTTTGAGATCTTGTGAGCTTAGTTTAGTGCATATGAATTGACAAATGGAACTAATTGGTATAAACGAAATTGGTGAGTTCTACGGCGTGTTATTGAATCGAAATGAGCCGATAGTGATCACTGAGTAAAAGAAAGTGGAAAGTGGGAAATGGTACCGGGAAAATCATGAATAGGCATAGTACATCTGTTATTCAAGGCATGCGCATCATTAATTATTTTTGACTGTGCATTTTGTAATGAATGAAATTGATTGATTGTTATAGAGCCGATGGATCGTTAATCCATGGACAATGCTGGAGCTTCCAGGCAACAGCTAGGAAGTTCAGGTGAGTAACCTAATTGGTTCCTCAGCCTTTATATGTTTAATATCTTGCCATTATGCCATGTGGAGAGAATGGAGGGATGTATGTGTTTGTTTTGATTGATTTCGGACCACGGGTGTCCGAAGTATTTGAATGTGATATTGAAGTGCAAAATGTGAATGTTGCTGTGAAATGATTGGAAATGTGATTTGATACATGTGTATTGTCTATAGAGATATGAATGAACGTGAAATCCATAATTGGTTAATAAAGAATGGTTGTGATTGGGCATATTCGATCGGAGCTATAAGCTCATCAATTGTGAAAAGGAAATAGTGCATACCGGAGGGCTTTCTATCCCTAATATGAGCGGCAAGAGTGCATACCTGTGGGGCTCTCCTACTTGGTTAAAATGTGATTACTGTGAATGAAACGAGCTTTGAGCTAGAGGGGAGTCAGTGTATACCCAGAGGGCTCTCCTACTCCCTAATTGTGTTTGAATTACATTACATTAAGCGCTTGATCCTGAACTCAAAGTAAAACAATGGAAACTTTGGAAAGAGATTTGTGTGCAGTGTTGTTATGTATGTGAATTGTGTGAAAGGTGATACACCTTGTATGCGTACAAATTGGCAATGCCTGATTTGATTTGGAATGTGATAATATGGGATAAGATGTGAATTGTTTGGTTATGCATGCGTTGAGTGAACCATCGATGATGGTTTCTCACTGAGTTCGCAAACTCACCCAATATTGTAATTATTTTTTCAGGAATTGAGGAGTACCCCGTTAGTAAAACTGGAGTACGTTTGCAGGATTCAAGTGAAGGTCAGTAGTCGGGATCAGTTCGTGTCTGCATTACATGTCTTTGTTTTTGTAATAGAGTGTTTATTTGTATTTGTGAAAATTGACCTCAGTGGCTTTTGAAAGTGTGTGTATTAAAATTTGATGTGATTGAATCAGTACCCAATTTGGGAATGTAATTCCGCACATATGTTTTATAAAGAATAATGTACCGATTTCTGAATGAGTGGTTAGCATGCCACCCTCGCGGGGCACGAACTCGGATATCACCATCGATATCGGGTTCGGGTCTTGCGAAAGTGGGGTGTTACACAGATTCTCTGTTTATTCTTTTCATACATATATAAGATCGTAAGTTTTCTTATTTCGTTGTGCTTAGGAGTCGGTTTTTGGTGTTTATGTTTAATTTTGTGTGTGTGTGTGTGCGTGTGTGTGTGTGATTTGCAGGAGAACACTAAGACAAAGCATCCGCAATTACTTTACGAGGCTAAGTTGTACAATATTCTTCAAGGAGGAAGTATGTGTCTGAATTGCTATTTTTGTGGTTATAGTTATTGAAGAAATGAGTTGGTGTCTCAATTTTTTGTTGTGCAATTTTTCGGTAGGTGGAATTTCGAGCGTAAAGTGGTCTGGTCTAGATGGGGAAGAGAATGTTCTGGTTATGGATTTTCTAGGTCCGAGTCTTGAGGACTTATTCATTTACTGCAGGAGAAAGTTCTCTTTGAAGACGGTGTTAATGTTGGCTGATCAGATGTTATGTTTGGCTTGGTCGTGTTTTCACAATCTTCAGTTCAAATGTGGACAATATCAGTGATCATCAAAATTGGTCCTAATTATTGCCCCTACGATAGCTTATGATTGATATGTTGTGAATTCTTTTTTTTTTCAGATTACGAGAATAGAGTATGTTCACTCCAAAGGATTTCGCTAGAGACATACAATTTGATAACTTCCTTATGGGTCTTGGTGGAAGCAAATCGGGTAATGGTGATTGTGGCATCTTTTTGGTATGGCAATAGAATTTGAATCGAGTTATACTGTTGGGCTTATTGGATTCAATATTTTAGGTTTACATAATTGATTTTTGGCTTGGAAAACGATATCGAGATGCTACTACAAATCGACATATTACTTATAGGTAATTTGTTAAGCTTGGCCTTGTTTTGGAGAAAGATGCAAACCCAAGTTAAAGGTACAGTAATCAACTTTCCAATTACTTGACCTGTGATCTTGCGCGATTATGCTTGAAATGCTGTTGATATGTTGCTTTTTACATGTTAACTACAAATGTCTTGTTACATTCTCATCAATCAGATTACTTTATGTTTGCCAAGACCGCACTGCCTTTTCTGAGTGTTCATAAGACCGCTTATTCTACCGGCTCCATATTTCGCATTCTCTGGATTTATTCCTTTGACATGTGATCTAAAATCTTCCCGATACATGAAATTAAATTGATTGCTATGGTGTGTTTAATCTCATAATTCGCTAATGGAAGTGGTTTGTTGTCTTATAAATCGCAGCTGCATGCCACAAGAATGAATGTGAGGCATAGGAAAAGGTATCGATGCTTTTGTTTCTTGCTTTTTTCTTTTTGTTGTATCTGCATTACTTGGATCATGGTTTTGTTCGTCTCGACCAACTAAATTACACGAAACTAACTTTTCAGAAGCAAAGAAGAAGACGTGATTCATTTGATGCCCGTGGCATTTTCAAGAAGTTTGGAACCAAGGATCGGGGAATATCTCATCCGGAAGCTCACCTTTCACGGCGTTTTGCCTTTGATGAAAATGGATACTACCATTGTTGTGCTTCAATACCTTTCCCGAAAGCGAGCAGTAGATTAATTTAAATTGGGAGCCATTAGCAAACAAACATTCCTCCGATTTGAAGCCAATTGGAAAATATGTATCCGCAAAAGTTTGTTTGATTGCTTAGCTCTTTGATTACTCATAACCCTTTTACTTTAATGTTTTCCTCGACAACTTGAATTATGATGAAGAGTGATGGTGATGCAAATTTTAGTAACGGTAGTGTAATGCTCTTGTCTCCATACCAAATTTGTTTACCAAGTTCATGACTATATGTACTATGACACTTTTAATGAGCGTAAGTAGAGATGAGATGAACAAAAAGAAAAAAAGTTCAGGTCTTAAGCAATTAATGTCGAGGTGTTCATCCTACAGGCATGTTAAGCAAATATTCTCCTATTTTTAAAAAGTAAATATTCTACTTCTTGTTTTAAATTTATTTATTTATTTTTGCCCTTTTCCTTTGTTCTATTCAAAGAAAAATAACAATAGCATTAAAATATAAAAAATTTGTATTTAAAAAATAATTATTAAATTAAAATAATTTTCAAAAAGTGGAAAAATAATGGAATGTTTAAAATTAATAATATATTAAAAATTGAAGAATTATTAACTAAATAAAATTCATAAATAATATTGAATAGATATTAAACAAATAAGATTTAAAAATTATTAAAATTTAAATTTTATTAAATTTAAATTATTTTCAAAATAAAAATAAAAATAATTAAAAAACGTCACGAAACACTTTCCGCGACGTTTTCAAAAACGTCACGGAAGACTTTCTGCGACGTTTTTTAGGAAACGTCGCGGAAAGTCAAAAAACGTCGCGGAAAGTCAAAATGTAACTTTCCGTGACGTTTTTCAAAACGTCGTGAAATGTCAATATTTTTTGTGACGTTTTACAAAAAACGTCGCCGAAACCTTTTGCCTACACCACATTTTACGACGTTTTTTGTGACGTTTTGTAAAACGTCGCGGAATGTATTCTACGACATTTTTTGAGATTTTGTGACGTTTTTAAAGCGTCGCTAATTGTCCTGTTTTCTTGTAGTGTAAGTGGGAGCTTAGGTAGAGGACGTAGGTCTTAGCACCGAACCTCTATAAAACAGTGTTTGATCTTCTTCCCTACTATGTTTATTTAAATTTATTTAAATCATTTTTGTGTGAATTAACTTTTGATTTTGTTGTAGAAAATTACAAAAAGATTAAGGATCTATTCAACCCCCTCTTCTAGATCACTTACAATTGGTATCAGAGCAGAAGTATCCAGGGATGACACACAATAACCTAGCGGAAGAAGGTAACACAAACAACCGCCCTCCTTTATTTAATGGTACTAATTATTCTTCTTGAAAAAATACTATGAAGTATCACATCATATGCGAATGAGTGGAATATTGGAAGATAATTATCTTCGGTCCACAACCACCGTTAAAAGAAAATGGTGAGTTAAAAGCGGAGCTTGAATACGATGACAATGACCGAGACAAGCTTACATCAATGCGAAAAGCAATGAAGCTAATTCTTGTGCTCTCACGGTTGAGGAAAGAAACCGAAGTTAACTCGTACCAAAGGTTAAAGAAATGTGGGAGAGACTTCATTATCACCCATGAAGGAACCAACCAAGTCCGAGAGACAAAGATCAACACGCCGCTTCATGACTATGAAATGTTTGTCATGAAAGAAGGTGAGTCTATTTCACTATGCTTGATCGCTTTGCGAAATCATAAATGGATTAGGCAACCTTGGAAAGCATATGACGGACAACGAGAAGGTAAAGAAAATTCTTCGCCACTACCAAAGGAATGGGACTCACAAGTCACCACCATTATGGAGTCCAAAGATCTCAATCATCTGAATTCAACGCCTTGGTGGGATCACTTATCAACTATGAGATTATTCTCAAATCCAGAGGAGGTAGAGGTAAGTCGTTGGATCCCGCTTCCAAATCCAACTATGCATCTGATTCCTCATACTAACGCATGATTCCTTATAAACTCTTCGCTCGATACTATAAATGTTAGATCCGCTACGGAACCCAACTACATACGCAAAACGGAAAACGGCAAACGGAAACGAAGGGAAATGAAAATTTCGGATCGGAAGAGAAACGGAAATATCGGATCGAAACAAAATGCGAAGCCAAAAACGAATCGAAGCGAAACAGGTTTAATCGGAAAGCGGAAGCAATAACTAATCAAATCAAACGAAAAGATTTTAACTAATCAAATCAAACGAATAGATTTGGAAGCGAAACGAAATCAAGCAGAACGCATCCGACATCCGAAAACAATAATCAAAGAAAACTTATCGAATGATCATAGTCGCGTTGGAAACCCTAAGACGTTCCAAAATTTGGTATAATTTTTTTTCTTTTCTTATTCTCATTTCTTTTCTCGTTACTCAATCACATACAACGTCATCTTCAATCCATACAGTCATACACAATCTTATATAAATTCATACCAATCTCAAATTACATTTTTAACCCCGATTTTATCGAAATTTCGGCAGCATAATGGCTGCCTTTATCCTAACCCAAACCTGCAAGGGTTCAAAAACACTTCTATAATCCCAAACACAACTCAAAATCATCGGACTCTCCCGTCCGAAATTCGAACACCAGCAAAACGAAAACCTAAATCTAATACTTCCATAATTCTCAACCTATCAACACATCAATCTCATTTTCTATGTCCAAATCACGATCATCATATTTATAATCAATATCCAATTCTCATCATTTATAAATGAAAATTTCACTCTAATTAACCATTCATGAATAATACAATTCCAGAAATCGAAATATGTTATACTCAAATCTTCTATAACACAATTTCTTGTACAATTTCAATATTTTCATAGGCATCATAAGTTAATTCCTTACAAATCCTTAATGGCTTTTTAAGCCATTTACAAACATTTCAAATCTCAATTCACACAAAAATACAGACGATGCAGACATCGGATCAAACGTCTTCACATTCTTTCATCCTATCTCCGCCAAACACTCGAGATGGGGATGAAAGAAGGTGAGCTCGAAACTCGTGGATAACACATTTATAAATTGACAAATAAGTCAAAACATTTTTCATAATTTTTTGCCAAAAGGGCTAATTTTTCAAACTTTATAATTTTTCAAACAATTTCCTCAAACTGTTTTTTATATTTTCAACTTTCCATAGTAAACTCTTTTTTCTTATTTTTCAAAAATTCTCGAATTTTTCATAAATATGAATGCAACATTCAGAAACAAAATTGAAAGCACATAACATATCAGAATGGTCTGGCTAGGTCCAAGCAGAGCGATCGCATAGTCCCGCATAAGCGTCCTGCAGGATCGTGAATAGAACGCATTACACTTTCCAGCGTAATCCAAAGGTAGCCGTGAGGGAGTCCAAATCGAAGTCCGTGCCACTAGCGGGCAGCCGGGAAAAGGCTATACACATAGAGACAGCGCTGACTCACCAAAGGACCTCCCAAACCCATATAACACATATCGAAAACGGAAATTCAAATTGCCCGAAGGCACTTTCCAAAATTTTACTTTTCTAACATTATTTCATCAACTTAAAACAATCTCACAAATTCACACATATCACATAATTCAATTAATTCAATCAATCAATAATTGCAACAATATGCATAATTTATCAATGCATACACAACAAATGCATTTTCAGAAATTTCTATCAATTTATCAAATCAGCTTTTAATAATTTTTCAGAAAACCTTCGGAAATCAAAATTTCAAACTTTTAATCAATTCGTATTTTCAAACATTTACAAACAATAATTTATCAAAATCCAAACTTTTGTTTTCTTTCATTTTTGAAAATTCGTATATTGCCTATAAATCAAAATATAAATAGGCTACCCACCTCGAAATGACGCTAGGAACTTGTTCCAAGCTCCAATTTGATCATTGCTTCTTTCCTTCATTCAATTAAAATCGACCTACGCCATAATCATTCAATTTCACATCATAAATTTGCATAAGTCTCAAAATTAACTATCGAAAATTCATAATTATCATACTTCCAAGCTATTTCAATCTCCAATTTTGAAAATCCCCAATTTTCAAAATTGGCCTAAACCAATATACCCAAATTCAATCTCATAAATAACTTAATTTTCAAAATTAATCTCACAATTCATCAATCCACATTAATTCCAAAATATCTAGATCCTCAATTTCAAAAATCCCCAAATCTTAAAATTGACATAAACCAATTTATCCAAATTCAATACCATAGTTCACAATTTTCTCAAAACTAATTTCATATTCCACAAACCTATATTATTATCTTTCATTCTACACCAAAAATTCACCAAATTCTCAACCATAAAATTTAGCCTAAACTTTAAACAAATTTCCATCCAAAATTAAACCCAACCTAAAGCATTAATATCAAAACCAACTTTATAAATCACAAACCCATATCATTATCTATATTTCTCAATCAAAAATTCAACAAAATCTCAAAGTTGAAAATTTTCCCTTACCTCATTTCTCCACCAAATTCGAATTTTCCTAGCTTGAAAGGAAGCTCTCATGCTTTTCCACCTTTTTCCTCTTGAAATCCACTCAAAAATCCCTAAGAAACAAGTAGAAAAATTGAAACAAAGCTTTCTCTCTTCTTTCTCCATCTGAAACCTCTTCATTCATCTTCTTCTTATTTCTCTCTTCTTTTTCTAGAAAAATCGAGCTTCTTCCACTTAAAACGACACTCACATCTGTCTTTTTATTTATTCAAAGTGCCTAGTCATTAATTGAGGGTCAAATGACCAAAATGCCCCTCCATTCAAAGCTTAAAGTCATGCTTACTTGCGGTTTGATTCAAGACTATTTAGCTGAAGGAATTTGTCCAAACTTCCTTCTCGAGAAATGTTTCTCTTAATCATACGAATCCAACGCCACTGACCGCGCTCAATTCCGATCACTACATCAAAAGTTATGCGCAAAACAGTTCGGGAATATCCATATTCTAACACATTTCCATGTACGATTATTTCCGTCCAAAAGTTTACATTCTTAATCCCAGAATTGAAACTGGATGTCTTCATAACAATTGTAGCCTTATGTCTCTAGTTTAATTCAAAACAAGAATCGCCTCATTTCGATTCCCAGATCAAAAGTTATGTTCAAGATACTCTCAGGTGTTCCCAATCCAAAAATTTCACCCTAATCCGAACTTAAATTCAAAAATTAAAAGTCTTAGGGGCGAAATTGACATTTTATGTCTTCATATGATTTGTAGCCCCTTGTCTTATCTTTATTTCTCCTCAAGAATCACTTCAATCGGATCTCTACAGATCCCGAATTTTACAAAACACTGAGCTATGCTCGGAAAATTCCACGACTCACTTTGATTAAAATAATCACCATTAATTTAATCTCATAAAATTACAATTTTCCCATGAGAATGTAGAGAATTGTCTTACGAATCCAACGCCGCAAGAATCAACTCAATCGGATGTCGGACGGAAAAGATATGGGCAAAACAGTGAACAAAGGTCGGATTGGATGAGAAGCAAGAAAATCGAAGGAGCAAAACGACGTCAGATTAGAGGCGAGGATAGGGCACGGTCACTCTGGCGACGCGGACGTCGCCCTAGCGACGCGAAATAAAATGCTCACCATCGCTACTGGCGATCGCGTCATCAGAAGCGACGGCGGCGCTGAACGTTAAGCCATCGCTATGGCGTCTGCGTCGCCTAGTGATGAGGATAAATCATTTTCCATTTCTATTTTTTTCCCCAAACTTTCAAAATTCATAACTTTAATCCGAACTCGATTTTGACAAACTTAGTCTCTATAGAAAGCTTAAAGAAAGCTCTACATCTTTCACGAAGTACATAAACTCAATTCGACTCCTTGAAGTCCATTTTCGGTCAAAGATACTATCCTCTATACAAACTTGTAAAAATCATAACTTATCATTCCGAGATCGAAAAATTGCATACTTTATATCGAAATAAAGATCAAAACAAACCCTTCAATTTTCATGAAGAATATCAAACTCAATTAACCTCTAACTAGGTTAATTTGTCAGTCAAAGATTCAGTCATCATAATTAAAGTCAAAAGTCAACCTTATCACACATAAACTTTGACTGATCATAACTTTTACTCCCAATATCGAAAAATTGCAAACTTTATGTCTACAAAAAGCTCTTAACATAATCTACAAGTTTCATGTAGATCATTTTATCAAATTTTGCCTCAAACAAAAGTCAACTCTCAAAGTCAAACATTCTCTCTCCAGAAAGTCAAACTTTCTAATTTCTTCAAATTTTCACACTTTTTCTTTTTAATTCTTGTTTTTCAACTCTAATTAAATCAACTCATCCACTTGATCATTCATATTACTAAATTAAATTGTCACTCAAGGTTCGGGGTCCAACATAAGCCACAAAAATCTATTGCTTTAAAAGCTAATACTTCTTCTGTTGATGAAAGTGATGAAGAAATAGATGAAGAGGAGGAAGACGAAGAGATAGCAATGTATGCTAGAAATTTGAGAAAATTCAAAAGACTTCTCAAAATTGTAGGAAGGAATTAAATGGTGGAAGAAATGGAGAAAAGAAAAATTTGCATTTGAAAGAAAATCCAAGGGCTATATTTAAAAGAAAGGCAATGAAGAATGTTGGAGATGTGGAAAACGGGGACATTTCGCAAGAGAATGCAAAAACTCATCCTCCACATCAAACTTCCAGAAAAATGACAAATACGACAAAGGAAAAAGGAAAACTAGCTTGGTGGCAACTTGGAGTGATGATGAAGAAGCATACCAAAGCGATGACGAAAACAACTTGTCACTTATGGCAAAAAGTTCATCAAGTGATGATGAAATTGAGGTAACTTTCAATGACCAAGATCTAAGAGATTCCTTTGATGCTTTACAAGCTGATTTTGAAGAAGCTATCGAGATTAACAAAAAATAAAGAAAGAAAATACGAGAGTTGGTTGCTGAAAATAGTGCTTTACATGAAACTATTGATGATTTAGATAGTCCAAAGGAAGATCATTCTACTTGCCTTGATGAAAAAGAAAAACTTATTTGTGAGCTTGATAGACTTAGAAAAGAATTTTCGTATGTGGTTGGAAAATTTGTGAATGGAAACGAAAAGTTTGAAAAATTGTTATCGTTGTAAAGATATTCAATTTCAAAACATGGATTAGGATATGATCCTTTTGATAGAGATTGTTCATTAATTTCCAAATTTACTAAGGATGGAAAAATCGTTCAATGTGTTAGATGCTTGAAAGATGGTCACATAGAAATTGCTTGCAAAAGTACTATAAGATATGTTAAGGTTAAGAAAATTTAGGTTATTAAAGGCACAACACCACCTAATGTGGTTTATATGGCTAACCAAAATGGACCCAAAATGACTTGGGTACCTATAAGAAGAAAGAACGTTGATATTGTAGGTACAAGCAAGGGATGAAAGGTCGTCAAGCACTTGGTACATCGATAGCGGATGTTCAAGACACATGAGTGGAGACAAGAACCTTTTTGCGGAAATCAAACCAAAGAATCAAGGTTATGTCACTTTCGGAGACAACAACAAAGGTAAGGTCATTGGAATTGGTAAAGTGGGTAAGGAACCTTTACCAACCATTGACAATGTGTTGCTTGTTGATGGGTTGAAATATAATTTGTTAATTGTCTCTCAACTTTGTGATATGAATTTTAATGTAAGTTTTGAATCATCACATTGCATGGTTAAGAAGGATGGTCATGTAGCTTTCATTGGTTTAAGACATGGAAATACATACATTGTTGATTTACATGATGATAGTTCGTTTAATGAAAAGTGTTTAGTGACATTAGAAGAAAATGCATTTTTATGGCATAGAAAATTAGGACATGCACCTTTGCCTCTAATTTATAAGCTTTCAAAAAATGACATTGTAAGAGGTTTGCCTAAAATAAGATTTGTTAAAGAACACTTGTGTGAATCGTGTTTAAAAGGCAAACATGTTAGAGAATCTTTCAAACCAAATAAAGAAATTTGCACATCTAGAATTCTTGAACTTGTGCATATGGATTTGATTGGACCATCTAGACATGCTAGTCTTAGTGAAAAATTATATGTCCTTGTGATTGTGGATGATTTTTCTAGATTTACTTGGGTGAGATTCCTTGCTAATAAAAGTGATGTTTTTAATGAATTTACCAAGTGGTGTAGGTTGGTTCAAAATGAGAAAAATTTGCCCATCGTTGCAATTAGAACCGATCATGGAGGTGAATTTGAATGTGAACCTTTCGAAAGTCTTTGCGACAAATATGGAATGGAACATAATTTCTACACCAAGGACTCATGAACAAAATGATGTAGTAGAAAGGAAAAATTGCTCACTTGAAGAAATGAGTATAACCATGTTAAATGAATACAACCTTCCTAAATCATTTTGGGCAGAAGCAGTCAATACCGCATGATACGTCATCAATAGGGTGCATTTGCGAAGAGACAAAAATAAGACACCCTACGAACTTTGAAAAGATAAGAAACCCAACATCTCTTATTTTCATCCTTTTGGTTGTAAGGTCTTTATTCATAATAATGGAAAGAACAACTTAGGGAAATTTGATTCAAAATCAGATGTTGGTGAGTTTATTGGCTATTCTCAAACTAGTAAGGCTTTTAGAGTTTATAATAATAGGACTAAATGTGTTGAAGAAAGTATTCATGTTAAATTTGATGATATGATTTCACCCCCGAGAAAGGTTTGTTTTGATGATGATGCAGGAAGTTCAGGTAATAAAATTGAAGAAATTGAGTCCAAGATTGAGGAATTGAAGTTAGATGAAGAAAATCATGTACCCAATATTAAATCGTGGGCAAAAGCAAAGAACCATCCTATAGAGCAAGTCATTGGTGATTTAAATGATGGTGTAAGAACCAGGAGAAATATCTATGAGAATATGAGCAATTTAGCCTTCATCTCCTTAGTAGAACCCAAGAATATAGAAGAAGCTCTTAAAGATGAAAACTGGCTATTAGCTATGCAGGAAGAGCTAAATCAATTCAAGCGGAATGATATATGGGATTTGGTAGCTCCACCAAAGGACAAGACTATTATTGGAGTCAAGTGGGTAAATCGGATTAAATATGATGAGAATGGTGAAGCGATTAAAAATAAATCAAGGTTAGTGGCTCAAGGATTTTATCAAGAAGAAGGCCTTGATTATAATGAGACGTATGCTCCTGTAGCTCGATTGGAGGCAATAAGGCTACTATGTGCGTTTGCGTCTCATAAAAGGATCAAATTAAATCAAATGGGCGTCAAGAGCGCATTTCTCAATGGGTATATTCAAGAGGAAGTCTATGTCAAACAACCACCGGGATTTGAAGATCATGAGCATCCGGATTATGTCTACAAACTCAAGAAGGCACTTTATGGATTAAAGTAAACACCTAGAGCATAGTATGAGAGGTTAAGTACTTTTCTAACTCAACATGGGTATGTTCGTGGTAAGATTGATAATACTTTGTTTATTAAACATGTTGATCAAGATATGCTTATTTGTCAAATTTATGTTGATGACATTGTGTTTGGTGCCACTAATGAATTTTTGTACGAAGAATTTAGTGATTTAATGCAAGGTGAGTTTGAAATGAGCATGATGGGGGAACTCAAGTTCTTCCTTGGATTGCAAATCAAGCAACACAAAATGGCATTTTCATCCATCAATCGGTATACCAAGGAACTTAAGAAGTTTAAAATGGAAGGATGCAAAGTGGCAGCAACACCAATGGCAACAAATGTGGTCTTGGAAAACATGAACATGAAGAAGATGTTGATCAAAAACTCTATAGAGGTATGATCGGCTCTCTCTTGTATTTAATCGCTTTGGAGACGATATTATGTTTGCCACATATCTTTGTGCTAGATTTCAATCTTGCCCTAAGATTTCTCATTTGAGTGCTTGCAAAAGAATTTTTAGATATTTGAGTAGAACTGTTAATCATGGTTTATGGTATCCTAGTTGTGAATCCTTTGATTTGTATGCTTATAGTGATGCTGATCATGATGGCTGTAGAATTGATAGAAAAAGCACTAGTGGCTTGTGTCATTTATTAGGTTCATCTTTGATATCTTGGGCTAGTAAAAAACAAGTTAGTGTAGCCATTTCCACTGCTGAATCTGAATATGTAACAGCTAGGAGTGCATGTGCCCAAGTTCTTTGGATTAAACATCAATTGCTTGATTATGGTATTGTGATTAAAAACATTCCTATTTATTGTGATAATACCAATGCAATTTGTTTGAGTAAAAATCCAATTTTGCATAGTAGAACAAAGCATATAGAAATTAGACATCATTTCATCCGTGATCATTGTTTAAAAGGTGACATTTGCTTAAAGCATGTATCATCTAGTGACCAATTAGCTGACATTTTTACTAAACCTCTTAAGGAAGATGTGTTTGTGAATATTAAATTGAGATTAGGCATATGTGATTTAAATTCCTTTGGTTGAATTTATTTTTGCCTACATTCATATATCAAATGGTCAAAATTTGAGGCAAATGTGCAATCACATCCGAAGATACATTCATCGTGTTGCTTACTTGGGCTGAAAAAGGTGACTTATTTGGAGTATTGGACACATTATGCCTTGACCAACATTTCAACTTCTGTTTTCGTTTTATGTGCTTTTTATGTACTTTGTGTTGGATTCACATATTCTGTAATGACTATTGCTATCATTTGTGTTTGATGCTATGTTTGGTTTTAAACTTCATTTATCTTCATTTGCGTATATTTTTCACTATTGATTTTTTATTATGACAAAAAGGGGGAGTAAAATTGGAAATTGATATTTGATTAAGGGGGAGACAAGTCATTTCATTGATTTGCAACTATATTGATTTCTATTTTAATCCTTGGTTTATTAATTAAGGGGGAGACAAACTAACCATCAATACAAGGGATTAAAATCCTTGATCAAGTTTTATTGTCTTTCAATTTTCTTTCAATTTCTAAATATTTTGTCATTATCAAAAAGGGGGAGATTGTTGGACCAATGGTGGTTGACAAATTAAATCCCTTTATGTTTTGATAATAATAAAATATCTAGAATTATTTAAGAAATTATTTCAGGTATTATTCAATGAAAGAATCGTGCAAAACAAGATGAGCAAGAGTTTAATCATTGAAGAATCAAGATAGGAGGTTCCTTATAAGGAAAATGGCTTAAAACATGAGGATTATAAAAGATCTAGATGGATGTTACCGTTGAAGGTAGCGCAAGTCGACCTGCAATACATAAGTCGACTTATATATGAAGATGTATCAACACAAGTCGACTTACATAACACAAGTCGACTTATCGAGGACGAAAAATCGACTTACATAGCACAAGTCGACTTATTGGAGAGCGGAGTTACAATTTTTACGTAAATGGTTGAAACAAGTCGACTTATTCATTCGGCAAGTCAACTTATGGATGCACCAAATCAACTCCAACGGTCCAATTAGCTAAAAATGGAATGGAGATTATCAAGGAACGGTAATAACAATCAAAGCAACGGCTAGAAGAGCTCCAACAACTATATTTCTTCAAGTATAAATAGAGGATGATGGAAGAAGAGTACACACAAGTTCTACAAGCCTAAATACTCTTCCATTGCTCCAAATTGCTCTCATTTTGTTACACTATTATATTGAGCACTTGTTCTTTAATATTTGCTATATTTCTTTTACAATTTGAGTGACGAGTGGAAGGTCACGTGTGAGGTAGGATTTGTGCGGAAGACAAATCGTTTGTAAGGTAAATTTAGCGAATTCAAGTGGCATTGTAAAAGTTCACACTCAACTACAAAGTGTGCGATAAAGTGATTGGCAAAATCCTAAGTGGGAGCTTAGGTAGAGGGCGTGGTCTTAGTAGAACCTCTATAAAGCAAAGGTTTGATCTTCTTCCTACTCATTTTATTTAAATTTATTTAAATCATTTTGTGTGAATTAACTTCAATTTTGTTGTGAAAATTACAAAAGATTAAGGATCTATTCACCCCCTACAGATCACTTACAGGGCGCCTGTAGGTCATACCGATACATAACTTCGATGAGGGTGCCTTCTGATTGATCATTTCTATAAACCTCATGGCATCAATATAATAAGCGGTAATATCGAATTACGCTAAATTTTTAAAACTAAAAGATACTTCTCATTTCATTTCTTAAAAACCATAAATTCACAATTCTGTCTGATTACAACTATACAAAACCAAAAGAGCTAAAATAACTCCTAACTAGGTCACCCCCAAAAGATCCCAGCTGACCAACCTGTGGGCCATACTCCTCTCGTCGGCACTCACACAACAGGAAAAAGTCTCGCTAATTGGAGCTAGGAGTCAACTATCGCTGTCCTGAAAAAGAATTGCAATATTGGGTGAGTTTGCGAACTCAGCGAGAAACCATCATCGATGGTTCACCCAACTCATGCATAAACAAACAGTTCACAATATATCATATATGTTAACACAACTAAGAATCACATGCATTCAATTTCACATTTATAAGGTGGTTCGTCTTTCATGCAATTCACATTTGAACATTCATATATGCGATGTACATGTGACTCTTTCATTTTATTTCGTTGTTGTGACCGTACGCCTAAGCTCATTTACGTTGAGCCATTGGCTCTGAAAATATTGGGCTTAAAACCACGATCGTTGAGCATAAAGCTCGAAAATCGTTAGCACGAGGCCACGCGTTGAGCTTAAAGCTCGAATCGGTGGCTGCACGGTCACAATTATCAATTATCGATCATGCATAATGGCATGAATGCACATGTTCCAAATTTCACTAGTCGTGTCTCAACCTAATATCACTATCCAATTTGCATTTGAAACCAATTAATGACAATTTATGCACACTTAACACTTTTATAGCACATTCCAAATATTTCGAACACCTGTGGTCCGAAATCAATCAAAACAAACATACATAATCCTTCCTTAACTCCACATGGTATAGGTGCATAAAATGTAACACATAAAGGTTGAGAAACCAACTAGGTTACTCACCTCAGAACTTCCGAGCTACTGCCGGGAAGTCTCACCTACGTCGGACGATCGACGATCCACTTGAGCCTCTACAATAATCATAATATCCAAATATTACCAATTGCACAATTTCAGATATTCAGAGATGCATATGTATCGAATAATTTACGTACTATAAATGTTATGACATTTCCGACCCTAATCCCAAATTCTTCCAATTCAATTCCTTTTTACTCTAATTGATAGCAATTTCTAACACCATAATTCAATTGACTAAGTTTCGAACTCTTTAAAACTAAATTCCAAGACATTAGTATTATCCTTAAGTCAAAATCACATTCACTATTCAATCACCAACCATTTTCGAGAACCACCGAATAAAATTATGAAATTCCATTCTTCTAAATTGCAATTCTTAGTCTCTAAATTCCAAATAAATTAAAAACCAATCCGAGTTTAACCTCAAAATTCTTTAATTAAAAGAATCACTCTCGGCCTAAATAGGCGTCCTCGCATGGCTTGATCCTACTTGTGGTGTAAAATCTTCGCCTGTCATGACGTGCGGTGAAATCCGCTCACATGGCGTACACCTCCACTAAATCATGGCGTGCGACATAAATCGGTTCGTTGCTGCGTATGAATAAATATTCGTCCCGGCGTGTAAGAAGGGGTGGCTCGCCGCGGCGTGTTCATCACACGTCACGACATACGAACCCAGAAAAGCCTCCGAAACCCAAAATTTTCCAGATCTCCTGATACATAATCCATCCAAATCCATTCTAAACACTCCTAAAGAACTTCATATACTAAACTAAACTCATTTCTAACTCAATTCCACCTAAAATCACTTATTCATCAAATACCCAAATCTAAATCAACAATTTCTCAAAACCTACATCATCTGAAACTCAAACATTTCTTAAACAATTTACAACTTCATTCAATGCTCAAATCAAACTATTTAAAACATAAACAAGTAGAAACTTACTTGGTTCAAGCTTTTAACCTTCTGAAATCACCAAGAACTCCAATCCCCAACTAAATCGACACCCATGGTTTTCACTTCAAACCAACACCAAATCCATTATCTTTCAATCCCAAGCTAAAGGATGGATAATGAACGAAGGAGGAAGCAATTAATCAAGAAGAAAGTAAAAGGAAGGAATCAAAGACATCCACGAAGAGAAGAAGATCAAGCTTTCTTTCAAGAGAAGGGGACAACATCGTGGAGGATCAATTTCAAAGAAAGGGGTTTATAAACCTAGGGACTAAGGCCTTATATGGCAAATTAATTGCCACAAGTCCAAATCTTAAGGTCTAACAATCCAATTCTTATTCTAATTTCTCCCGATTTCGTAATAACTATGAATAATAACTCCTAAACTCATAACTCCAATTATTACACGTCAATTGTCAATCAATCTCAGAATCCGTAGTTCAATTAATGCATGCACCAAATCCTACTCCATCCGAATTATCGATATGCCCTTCACATCGGTAATGGGATGTTACAATTCTCCCCTCCTAATAAAAATTTCGTCCCGAAATTTCTTACCTGACTGGTCGAACAGATGAGGGTATTGCCTCCTCATGTGCTCCTCAGTCTCCCAAGTCGCCTCCTCAGTCGAATGGTTATTCCAAAGGACTTTCACCAATGGAATACACGACCTCAATCGCTTGACCCATGATCCTATAATCCACTTTTGGCTCCTCTACATAACTCAAATCACTGGCTATCTCAATCTCCTGAGCTGGAATCACATGAGTCGGGTCTGATCGATATCTCCGGAGCATACTCACATGGAAAACATCATGTAGTTGCGACATCTCATTCGGCAAAGCCAATCTATATGCCAATGGTCCAATCCTCTTGAGGATCTCATAAGGGCCAATATACCTAGGGCTCAACTTGCCCTTACGGCCAAATCTAAGAACTCCTCTCCACGGAGACACTCTGAGGAACACTCTATCACCCACACTGTACTCCATCTCTTCGATCTTTGATCCACATAATTCTTACATCTATCACAGGCGCCTTGATGCGACTCCGAATCAACTGTACCTTATCCACTGTGTCCTGAATCAGCTCGGGACCCTCTAACATCCTCGTACCCTCTTCATCCCAGTAAAGAGACGATCTACACTGACGTCCATATAACGCCTCATACGGTGCCATACCAATCTTTGCTCTGATGCGATTATTATCATGAAACTCAACCAGAGGCAAATCTGATCCCATACCTCGAACTCCAATACACAGCTCTCGACATATCCTCAGCGTCTTAATAGTCCTCTCCTCTGCCCATACATGCGAGGATGAAATGTTGTGCTGAAGTTCGATCTCGAACCCATAGCTGACTGCAAACTCCTCCAAAATCTCGAAGTAAATCTGGAATCCCTGTCTAAGACTATAGACACTGGAATCCCATGCAGTCTCAAAATCTCTGCCACATACTTCTGGGCCAACTGATCGAGAGTATTGCTCTCCCTCACGAGCAAGAAGTGAGCCGATTTAGTCAACCTATCCACTATGACCCAAATCGCATCATGCTGCCTCGACGTCCTAGACAATCCCATAATGAAATCCATCGTAATGCGCTCCCATTTCCACTCCAGAATGGGTAACGAATGCAACCTTCCTACTGGAGCCTGATGCTCAACCTTAACTTTCTTGCGTACGTGGACACAGAAACATACTCGCTACTTGCCTCTTCATACCTGGCCACGAGAAATGCAACTTAAGAGTGCGATACATCTTGGTAGTACCAGAATGCATGGCATAGGTAGTCACATGAGCCTCCTCCAATATCTACCGCCTCAGATCATCCACATCCGGAACACATAATCTCCGTCCCATCCACAATGTCCCATCTCTCAACTCAAACTCAGAAAGCCATCGAGATCTGACTCTATCAATCAATCTCACTAACACCGGATCACAGTCACGAACTCTCATGATCTGTTATGCGCAGCATCGGCCTAAGCCTCAAAGTAGCAATCAGAACTCCATCCTGAGCCAAATCCATCTGCACATTGAGCTCTCAATTGAACTAAACACGGTAACCTCGAAACACGAATAAAGTTTGCATTACCATGAGATCTCCTACTCAGCGCGCCAGCCACCACATTGGCCTTCCTGGTGGTACTCGATAGTCTGATCGTAATCCTTAAGCAACTTTAACCATCTCCTCATCTCGATTCACTCTCTTTGACTCGTGAAATATCTCGAAACTCTTATGATCGGTGAAGATCTGGAACATCTCACCATACAAATAATGTCTCGGATCTTGAAAGCAAACCTAGCTAACGCTAACTCCAAAATCATGCAGGGTAATTCATCTCACGAGACCTCAACTGTCTCGAGGCATAAGCTATAACTCTCATCTTGCATCAATACACATCCTAAACCTGCTGCGAAGCATCAAAAAAACCTCGAAGCCTCACGCTCCGGATGGCAAAGCTAACCTTTGTCTTTGTAGTCGACCAATGTTTCATCTCCTCAAAACTCCTCGACACTCATCGGTCCATCAGAAGGCCACACTCTTCCTCGGAAGTTTTGTCAAAGGGGTGAGATTACGAAAACCCCTCGACAAACCTCCGGTAATAACTTTTGCCAATTTGAGAAACTCCTCGACTCGACACATTCCTCGGAATCTCCCGACTCCTCATTGCCTTAATCTTGTGAGGATCCACCCGTACCCTCACGAGACCTGATGTGGCTAGGAACACCACCTCGTCCAGCCAAAATTCACACTTAGTGAATTTGACATCTGTTATCTATCTCTCATAATCTGCAATCTGATCCTCGGATGCTCGCGTGCTCTGTCTACTCTCGAGTACACGAATATCATCAATGAATACAATAACAAACTGATCGGTAGGGCTGAAAGACCTTATTCATCAAGCCATGAAGGCTGCGGGGTATTAGTCGACCCGAGCGGCATCACTAAGAACTCAAATGCCCATACCTGCTCCTGAAAGCGCTCTTAGGCATATCGGCCTCTGCAATCCTCAACTGATAATATCCGGATCTCAAATCCAACTTAGTAAACACTTGAGCTCCCTGTAACTGATCAAATAAATCATCGATCCTAGGTAGCGGGTACTTATTCTTAACTGAAACCCGATTCAGCTGCCTATAATCGATGCATAATCTCAAAGTCCCGTCCTTCTTCTTCACAAATAACACTGGAGCTCCCCACGACGAAACACTCGGCCTAATAAATCCCTTATCTAGAAGCTCCTGCAACTGAGCCTTAAGCTCCCTCAGTTCCACCGGTGCCATCCTATATGGGGGTATAGATATAGGAGCGGTACCTGGAACAAGGTCAATCGAGAGATCGAGAACTCTGTCTCTCGATCCGACGGCAAACCCGGTAACTCCTCGGGAAACACATCTGGAAATTTCCTGATCACGGGAACATCCTGCAACCTCTGCTCCACTCTGGAGTCCACCACATGTGCCAAATAGGCCTCACAACCTCCCTGCATCAACCTTAAGGCACTCATAAAAGAAATCATCACAGCTAGCTTGCTGACTAACACCTCGAAATCTGACTCTAGGTGACGGGAGACTCAACCACGACCTCCTTGGTATAACAATCCATAATGACCCTACAGGCGATGGGCGATTCATCCCGAATCAAATCAATCTCTCTTAGAGGCAACCTATCAGTGCACTTTCAACTCCATTGATCGATCATAATCGGACACTCCTTGCAGACCTCTCCCAGAACTGTAGTATTACCTAGAGGTGTACTCACCTCTAGCCCATACTGCAACACCTCCCTATCCACATACAATCTACATGCCACATGCGGTGCAATAAAAGAATGCGTGGACCCTGGATATATCAATGCAAAAACCTCAATACAAGAGATCAGAAGTGAACCTGCAACCACATCCGGAGAATCCTGGGCCTCCTGCCTAGTCATGGCGTAGACCCTGGCCTGGGACTGCGGTCGACTTCCACGACCCTTGGTCCCCACAAAGGAATCTCCACCTCTACCTCGGGCTCTGCCACGGCCCTTGAATCCAGGTCCACCACTACGACTCTGCTGCACTGTCGAGCTACTACCAGCTCTCCCACTCATAGCAGACTGAACTCCCAAAGTCATCGGGCAACTCCGAATCATATGATCCACCGAACCGCATGCTAAACAGGCTCCCGTCACTCTCCAACACTCTCCACTGTGCCTCTTATCACAATGTACACAAACTGACAAAGCCTGTCCTGCTCCTCTGCCACTACCACTGTTACTACCAATTTGCCCAAATCTCCCCCTCTGAACAGAACCCGACTGTTTGAATCCTCCTACTGATCTGAATATGCTCTGGCGTCTGTTAGAGCTCCTACCAGAGCTACTTAGTCATCACTAGATCTCTTGCCTCCGGATCCTGACCGGTCTCGGCCCAGACTCTGCCTTGGCTACTCAATCCTCACTGCAACTCTCTCGACTCCTGAAAGGTGCCCGTATTAGGCAGGTTAACTGATGCGGATCTCGATTAAGCCCTCCCTCGAATCTCTGGCACCTATCAGACTCAGAGGCAATCAGAACAAAAACATACACCATCAACTCATTGAACCTAACCTCATAATCGGCCACTGTCATCGACCCCTGTCTCAACTCTAAGAACTCCTGCATCTTCATCTCCAAATAGACCTTGGGCATGTAATTATCCCGAAAGGCTCTCAGAAAATCTGCCCAAGTCAAAACACGAGTGCAGCAGTCTTGCCGGGACGATCTTCCACCAGATAAAATTTGGACCACGAAGGAGAGAGACTGCATAATCAAATCTCTCCTCTGCATCACAATCCATCTGATCGAGGACTCGCTCGGTCCTTTCCAACCATCCCTCAGCCTCAGCAAATCGGTCTTGCCATAAAATCCACGACTCCACTAACTGCATGAGACGATCATACCTCCGCTCCGCCTCATGGGAACTCTGGAGGCTGCTCCTCAAATAGAGCCTTGAAGATTCCTACTAGTGCGGATGATCCTTGGTCATTTGGTTGATCTACGATCACCAGAGCGGATGACCTACAAAACCACAATTTCGATCAATTTACCTTTTCTTCTTGAAATTCAAGCCTAGAATACACTATGCCCAAAAGATGCTAAACCATGCTCTGATACCACTTAATGTAGCGCCCCCTTACCGTAGGGTATACACTGGGATGCCCGTAGGTTATACCGATACATAACCTACGATGAGGGTGCACTACGATTCGATCATTTCTATAAACCTCATGGCATCAATATAATAAAGCAGTAATATAGAATTCGCTAAATTTTTAAAATCAAAAGATACTTCTCATTTCATTTCTTAAAAACCATAAATTCACAATTCTGTCTGATTACAACTATACAAAACCAAAAGAGCTAAAATAACTCCTAACTAGGTCACCCCCAAAAGATCCCAGCTGACCGACCTATGGGTCATACTCCTCTCGCCGGCACTCACAGAGCAGGAAAAAGTCTTGCTAACTGGAGCTAGGAGTCAACTATCGCTGTCCTGAAAAATAATTGCAATGTTGGGTGAGTTTGCGAACTCAGCAAGAAACCATCATCGATGGTTCACCCAACTCATGCATAAACAAACAGTTCACACTATATCATATATGTTAACACAACTAAGAATCACATGCATTCAATTTCACATTTATAAGTCGGTTCGCCTTTCATGCAATTCATATTTGAGCATTCATATATGCGATGTACATGTGACTCTTTCATTTTATTTCGTTGTTGTGACCGTGCGCCTGAGCTCATTTACGTTGAGCCATTGGCTATGAAAACATTGGGCTTAAAACCCTGATACGTTGAGCATAAAGCTCTGAAAATCGTTGGGCACGAGGCCCTGTGCGTTGAGCTTAAAGCTCTGAATACGGTGGCTGCACCGGTCATAACTGTCAATTATCTGATCATGCATAATGACATGAATGCACATGTTCCAAATTTCACTAGTCGTGTCTCAACCTAATATCACTATCCAATTTGCATTTGAAACCAATTAATGACAATTTATGCACACTTAACACTTCTATAGCACATTCCAAATATTTCGAACACCTGTGGTCCGAAATCAATCAAAACAAACACACATAATCCTTCCTTAACTCCACATGGTATAGGTGCATAAAATGTAACACATAAGGGTTGAGAAACCAACTAGGTTACTCACCTCAGAACTTCCGAGCTACTACTGCGAAGTCTCGCCTACGTCGGACGATCGACGATCCACTTAAGCCTCTACAATAATCATAATATCCAAATATTACCAATTTCACAATTTCAGATATTCAGAGATGCATATGTATCGAATAATTTACGTACTATACATGTTATGACATTTCCGACCCTAATCCCGAATTCTTCCAACTCAATTCCTTTTTACTCTAATTGATAGCAATTTCTAACACCATAATTCAATTGACTAAGTTCCGAACTCTTTAAAACTAAATTCCAAGACATTAGTATTATCCTTAAGTCAAAATCACATTCACTATTCAATCACCAACCATTTTCGAGAACCACCGAATAAAATTCCAAAATTCCATTCTTCTAAATTGCAATTCTTAGTCTCTAAGTTCCAAATAAATTAAAAACCAATCCGAGTTTAACCTAAAAATTCTCTAATTAAAAGAATCACTCTCGGCCTAAATAGGCGTCCTCGCATGACGCTGATCCTCGCACACAGTAAAATCTTCTGCTTTCGTCGCGACGTGCGAGGCAAAATCCTTCATGCACACACACCTCCACTCGTCGCGGCGTGCGACATAAATCAGCTCGTCGCGGCGTACGAATAAATATTCATCGCGACGTGCAAGAAGGGGTGGCTCGCCGTGGCGTGTTCATCACACGTCGCGACGTGCGAACCCAGAAAAGCCTCCGAAACCCAGAATTTTCTAGATCTCCTGATACATAATCCATCCAAAGCCATTCTAAACACTCCTAGACAACTTCATATACTAAACTCAACTCATTTCTAATCTCAATTCCACCTAAAATCACTTATTCATCAAATACCCAAATCTAAATCAACAATTTCTCAAAACCTACATCATCCGAAACTCAAACATTTCTTAAACAATTTATAACTTCATTCAATGCTCAAATCAAACTATTTAAAACATAAACAAGTAGAAACTTACTTGGTTCAAGCTTTTAACCTTCTGAAATCACCAAGAAATCCAATCCCCAACTAAATCGACACCCACGGTTTTCACTTCAAACCAACACCAAATCTTTTTTCTTTCAATCCCAAGCTAAAGGATGGATAATGAACGAAGGAGGAAGCAATTAATCAAGAAGAAAGTAAAAGGAAGGAATCAAAGACATCCACGAAGAGAAGAAGATCAAGCTTTCTTTCAAGAGAAGGGGACAACATCGTGGAGGATCAATTTCAAAGAAAGGGGTTTAAAAACCTAGGGTCTAAGGCCTTGTATGGCAAATTAATTGCCACAAGTCCAAATCTTAAGGTCTAACAATCCAATTCTTATTCTAATTTCTCCCGATTTCGTAATAACTATGAATAATAACTCCTAAGCTCATAACTCCAATTATTTCACGCCAATTGTCAATCAATCTCGGAATCTGTAGTTCAATTAATCAGTCATTAAGCCAATTTTTCGGTCCGAACATGATACTCTAAAAATTCTAGAAAAATTTCTATAAATCCTCAAAATTAGGAAATACCTATTCCTATGCTCCAATTTCCATTTCTCAAACCCTAAATTCAATTTCTCACTCCAATTTGAAAATCAAACCTAATCTACACAATCATAACCAAATTTTCCAATTTACATAATCAGGTCGGGAAATTATCATACATGCATGTACATACATATGCTTGTGCAATCATAAACATTTATCAATAATATAGAGGCTATAAATGCATATGTAAATCAATTTATGCATGCACCAAATCCTACTCCATCCGAATTACCGATATGCCCTTCACATCGGTAACAGGATGTTACAGGTGAAGCCTGTAAAAAGAAGACAAGTGCACTTGACTCAATTTATGGGACCTAACCAAACCCCCAAAACACATTTCATAGTTGAAAAATCGGATTGCCTGAAGGCACATTTTGAAAATTCCAGTTTTCATATTATGTCAGATCAGACACATTGACATTCACAATTTATCATAAATTCATATAACAATTTTCAATCATTCGCAACAATGCATTATCAATTTCTTAAATCATTACAAAATCAACGAATTTAATCATTCAAAAATAATAATTTTCAAAACATTTCTCTTCTTGATATTTCGAAATCACATAATTGGCTTATAAATCAAAATATAAACATGGTACTCACCTCAATTCCATGATTGAAACTTGTCCCAAGCATCAATTTCTCCAAAGCCTCACTCCAATTTCCTAATCCAAGACAAAAATCCCTAATTCATAACCATCCAAAATTCAACATCACATAAGACATAATCACCAAAATTTAGCTTAGAAATCACAAACCCATACCAATCTTAAGCCATATGAACCAAAAACCTTTCAAAAATTAACAAATCAAAATCTCAATCTTACCTTAATCATCACCATTCTCGGAATTTCTTAGCTCCATAGGAAGCTCTCATGCTCTTCCACCTTTTTCCTCTTGAATCCTTTTAAAATTCTCCTTGAAATCCAATAAAATCGAAACCCTAGACTTTCCTTTAATCTTTCTTCTTCTCCCTTCCAAAATCTCATTCCTCTTCTCTCTTCTTTCTCCTTTTCTTTTGTTCTTCTCTTAAAGTTTCAGGCTCCTCCTTCTTAAAAACGACAGCCCCTTAATTCTTGCCTTTAATGAATGTAAAAAGACCATAATGCCCTTCCCTAAAAGCCTAGAAACTTAAAAGCTTAAGTAACCTTCCAATTTTGCCCTTCATGCCTTCTTTACACTTTAATTTCTAACACTTTAATTTAATTTAATCAACTCAATATATCCCATATGCTCTTACTCAATTTAACATGCTAATTAATCACATTAACATACTAATTAAGTCCTCGAAATCATAAATATAACAAAGTCTCAAAATTCATCAAATCATGCTTAAATTAGGACATTTTTCAAATCATCAAATTGAAGGAATTTGGTAAAACTTCCTTCTATAGAAATGTTCCTCATTGTCTCAATTTCATAACGCCATTAAAATCATTAAATTTGGTGCACTACTCCAAAAGTTATACTCTAAACATTTTGGACTATGCTTATGCTAAGACAATTTCCAGCGATTTACTTCCATCCGAAAATCGACATTCTTAATAACTAAATTGAAACTCTAGTCCTTCAGAACATTTGTATCCCTATTTCGCTAGTTTAATCCAAATCAAGAATCACCTCATTTGGATGATTAGAGCAAAAGTTATGGCCAAAATACTTTCAGCTCTTATTAATCCAAGACTGAACATTAAACCCGACTTCAATTCAGAAATTGAAAGTCTTAGGGGCTAAATTGAAATTCAATTCCTTTATATGACTTGTAGCCCCATGTGTCTATTTTAGTTTTCAGCAAGAATCAGATCAATCGGATCTCCACGGATCAAGAATTGCTCATAAGACTGAATCATGTTCAGAAAATTTCCCAACTCATTTTGATTAAATCCATCATCCTCAATTTAATCTCAAAAATCATAAATTTTCCATGATGATGTAGATAATTGTCTTAGGAATCCAACGCTTTAAAAATCAAGTCAATCGGATGTCGGACGGAAAAGATATAAGCAAAAGATTGAACAAGGGTTGAATTAGGAAGGAAAAGTAACACAAAATCAAAAGAAGGATCAAACGGCGTTGCATTGGGGCGAGCGCGCGCTCACCCTCGCGAGGACGAGTCGGCGCTTCGCCCTCGAGGGCGAGGTCGATCCTTACTGCTTCCGTTTTAACTTTTTTTTTCACTATATATATATATATTCAAAAATCATATCTTTTGACTCAAGAGTCCAAAATTTAAAAACTTGGTATCAAAAGAAAAATGAAAGGAAGATGTACAACTTCCATGAAGAATTCAAAAGCCAAATCCGTCTCTAAAGGTATCAAAATCCCACTCAAACTTTCTGTCCAAATAATATCTCCCTAAACAATAACTCAACTTTGAAAAATTTCTATCTTTCAACTCCAAAGTCCAAAAATGTCATATTTTATATCAATGCAAAGATCAAAAAGCAACCTAGAACTTTCATGAAGGACAAAAAAATCAATCTGACCTCTAAGGGAGTCAAAAATCACTTCAAAATTCCTGTCCACTAATACTCTTCCCAAACAGTAACAACAACTTGTAAAAAACATAACTTCCTATTTCATAGCCCAAAATTCCCATACTTTACATCAATGAAAAGATCAAAACATAATCTAAAACTTTCATGAACAACTTAAAAGCAATTTCAACCTCTAGATAAGTCAATTTTTCAGTCAAAGTTTCTGCCCTGTTAAAAACTACCTAAACAATATCCAAACTTCACACATTCACATCTTTCAATTCCCACATCCAAAAATTGCATATTATACATCATTGTAAAGCTATGCAAATTCTCTTTAACTTTCATATAGATCACTTACTCAATTCAAAACATATCAGTTACTCAATTCAAAACATATCAGTCCAGAAATCGCTTCAAAACACAACATACATTATCCTACACTTAGGAGCATTTTTCAAAAACAAAGCAAAATACATTTAAATTCGAATGGTCATAACTTTCAATCCTGACATCGAAAAATGTCATGCTTTAAGGCGATAGAAAGCTCTCAACAGAAACTACAAGTTTCATGAAGATCATTTTATCAAATTCTGCCTAAATCATCCCAGAATAATTTACAAAGTTCCAGCCTAAAAAGTCAACTCTTCATCTCCAAAAAGTCAAACTTTCATAATTCAACAAATTCTCACACTTTCACTCTTTATTTTTTGATTTTCAACTTCCATTTCAATTAACTCATTCACTTTAACTTTCATAACCCATACAAATCTACTCAAGTATCAAAGTCATCAAAACCATTCAATTCTTTTCTCATCAATTTTCTTAAAGCACAATTACATCTATAACACAATACATATACAAAAATACTCATTTCATACATTTAATATTTCTAAATTTTACTAAAAGATCGGGTTCCAACAGTATCTGAACAAACTCAGGTATAGGAGACTCTACATTGACTCCTACAGACTCCATGTCAGTTGACTCACCAATTGGATCTCCTATTGAAGGTGACTTATAACCATCAAAAATTGTGATCACTTTTCGGAATCGCTCACTATGAATCATATTATGCCCCTATGATGCCAAATCATGCTTTGATACCAAAAATGCAACATCCCACTACCACAAGGTACATACCCAAACATTCAAGAATATTCAAGTACATATCCTATGATAATGGCATGTTAGAGCACAAACAAATCCAACTTACACATGACATTATCTAACATAATCAAAAGTCATCATAATCAGAGGTCTTCAAATTTTTAAACCATTCATTGCATTTATTCACAAAGTCTAATTGTTTCCATTAGATGAATATTTACAAAACCTCATACAGGTTCTAGAAAAAACTACAAAATAAAATCTATAGCTCTCTAACGTCATCTAACAGACCTCTGAGTCGTAACTTATTCTAAAACATTCTTCTAATCCAGAATAAACACTAAGTCTTCTGTCTCGTACCTGAAAAATCACGTAGCAATTTTTATGAGTTTTGCGAACTTAATGAGTGAACCATCATTGATGATTTCACCGGATTCACATGCACAAATCATATATTTCACAATTATTCATACAAAACATGAATATTTCAAATACTCACCCTGTCATGGCACATCCTTTAATCAATGCAAATCAGATCATATATAAACACATACCGATGCATATGAGACTTCACATTCGTTATTAATGTTGTGACCGAGTGTCTATCACATATACAAATACTGGCCCACTGGGCTCAATTAGAAACATATATTACGGAGCATAGCTTTACGTGCCAAATCATATATCACGGAGCAAAGCTCTACGTGTAAATGCTTGATACTGGCCACTCCGATCACAACGTCTTTATCTGAGTATGCATTTTATGAAATGCATCAATTCAGAATTTACCATATATCATAATCATGTATAAAAAATAGTCAAAATTTCATAATCATCAAACCTAAGTCCGGCATTCAACTTTCGTTGAGAATTTGCATAACATAATAAAACCAAAATTATCAAACATATCATGTAACATCCCGTTACCGATGTGAGGGCATATCGGTAATTTGGATGAGTGAACAGTGAGTGCATTCAAAATTGATTTGCACATATAGTGATTCTGCATAAGTGATAAATGAGTTAATTGCACATGCATACATAACGACATGCATTCATGATTGTTCCAAAGATTTTATTGTTATTATGAGTTGAATAGTAAATTTTATGAGATTGTGTGATATGAGTTATTGAGAATTAAGTGATAAGTGAAATTGTGAATTTTGAGCTAAAGTGCTAAAGTGTTAGATATGGGTTAATGAGTTTGGAAAATGTGTGTTGAGTGGACATTGAGTCATTGAGAATTGAGAAATAATGTGAAGTGAATATTTAAATTAGTGGATTGTGATTTGGTGAAAATCTTAAGAGTATTGGATTGTATAGTTGAGTGAGAGTGAGAATGAGTTCTAGAGAAGCGGAAATGTTAAATTGAGTATAGAATCGAGCGTTTTACCTTTTTTTGGATTTATGGGAATTTTTCCGGAATTTTTAGAGTTATATGATTGGACCGGAAAATTTGACCTAGAGACTGATATTTTGATTTCGGTCCCAAAAGTGAGCGGATATTGGTGTGAAAATTGAGAGTTAAGCGTTTAAGAATTTTTGTGATGAGTCAGTGGAATTTAGAGACTGAGACTAAGTGAATTGGAAGATTGTGGTATATAGGTTTAAATAAACCCTATATATATATATATATGTGTTGAGGTTCAAGGTTTGGCATTTTCCCTTTTTCCTCTTCCTTCCGTCGACGATGGTGAGCTTCTTCCCTTTGAGATTTCGTGGATTTCTCTTCCTTGTGGTTGAGAAATTGGTTGTGATAGAGAATGAGTGATGTCTGACTGAGATTTGAGAGTGATTCAGAGAGGGATTGAAGCTTGGAGGCTTTCGACGTTTGTGATTTAGGGTTTTCGATCGATTCTTCGATTCTGGTAAGTTTTATGGTTTTAATGTTGTGCTTATAGTTGTTCATGGCATTTGTGATGTTTAATGAGTTAGTTTGAGTAGTTGAGGGTATTAATGTTGAGTTTAGATAGTATTAATGGCGGAAAATGAGAATCGGAGAAGACGAACGATCGCGCGTCATGACGAAGAATTAAATATTTGGTTGTGTTATTAATTACGTCGCGACGGCGTGAAACTGGACGTCGCGACGAGCTTCATGAGACGTCATGACGAGTGGAAGGCCTTAGACGCCGCGACGTGTAATCCATAAACGTCGCGACGAACAGGCGAAATTCCACGCTGCGACGAAGGCGAGGTAACGTCGCGGCGAAGACGTGAATTGGATTTCACGCCGCGGCGATTATTGTGAGGTCGCGGCGAAGAGGGGAATTTGAGATGAGATTGAATTGGTTTTTATGACGTATCTTTTAGTGTAGACCTCCAATTGAGGTGAACTTTGACTCGTTATAAATTAGAGAAGGGGGTCTACAAGTGTAGTATTATTGAGAGTTGAATGATATCTAGAGGGATCGTGAATTATCGAAAGTGAACCAAATCTAGTACCAAATGTGACCTAAGTGTTATAATGTGACAATTACCCTACGTTTGGTTGTTGTCCAAACGAGTGAGGACAGTGGACACGGACGCTAAAGTCCTGTCCTTAATCGTGTTTGGTTGCTATCTGCAACCAAAATTGTCCTGTCTTCACTGGACTTAGACAAAATATTTTGTCCAATCTGAAACTATGGTACAGAGAACACCGTCCGTTGGACCAGAAAGTGAAATGGCCATAATGCCCTCACATTTTTTACCTCCCGAACCCAACTCTTCTTCGTCATTCTTTCTAACGCAGTTCCTCCTTATTTCTGAAACTACCCTCATACCTTCGTGTCTTCTTCCTCACTTTCTGCGCCTCGCCGTGATGACTTGGTTATTTTCCCCTTCGCACGTCCGCACGTTGCGACTACTGCTGATGTTTCTTTGTCTTCCTCCAGATCTGTTTCGCTAACGTCAGTCTCCCCCGAAGCAAACCCGTCATAACCTATTATCATATCTCGTTTCTGGGTAAGACTCTTCATCCATGGGTATTGTTTTGCTGTATGGGTAATGGGTTTCCAATGGGTGTTTGACTGAGACGAACGGATCTGTGTTATTGATGGGTGTGGAAGGGTTTCCTCCGTCTTTGGTGTTGAATGTTATGTAATTTTGATTGCGTAGGCCATTTGCAAGATTGCAAAGAACATTGCAACTCCTATTATTGCTGAGCAGATACCCAAATATAAATTTGATCTTTGTTGAATTGAAACACTTACTCTAGGATCTCTACCACCAACTTTTCAAGGTGAGGCGATCTTGTTTATGCAATATTTAATTGGTTCATTCCTTGTTCTGTTTAATTTCGTTGCATCGGTATGAAAGTTTATGTCATTGATGAGAAGGAGTTGATTATGGAGTCGTCTGTGAAATGGGCCGCAAACCCTAACATCATTATTCTTTGCTAAAGCTTTTGAAATGAGAGCAACTGCTCGAGTTATTGAAATATCTTGTTGTCTTGATTGGGTTCCGTTATTCCCGAGCTAATTGTCTTCTTGTTGAATTCTTGCTATTTTCATACGTGTAGGTCTTTGGATTTACAAGTTTTTGCTTCGCCAAGATGTTACTTTGAGCCGTTGGTTCCTAGTTTTCCTTGCTTTGCAAAATATGTGTCCCTTATGGAAAAGGTCGGTGCTTATATTTCCATCTCGATTAACTGGTTGGACTAAAATGATTTATCGCATCTTGTTTGAATGAATCTTTGGACATGTAATTATGTAAACTATCCAAATGAAACACAATCCATAAATTTCATTTTAGTATTTGTTTTCATCGTAAAATCTTTTGAAGCTGCTTTTGGAAAGATACGTATTTCGGTTTCTCCCGCTTCCTTCTACTTTACTCGCCAACCTTTCTCTTACGATTCTGTTGATACATATTTCACTACCGCCAACCTTTCTCTTACGTATTCTGTTGATACATATTTCACGGTGCCAACCTTTCTTTTCGCCATTGGGAAAGAAATTTGAAGTAGTTATATCTTGTTGTCCTAATTCACGCTGAGGATGAGAACGTGATGGTTAAATCTAGTTCTTAGCATCGTTGAATAACAAACCATTGATGTTTAAAGCCATCTTTGAATCAGTATTGATCTTTGAATGAAGCCAATGCCTGCATAATTTATAAACACTGGTGTATGTATGTAATTTTTTCTATCTCCTGAGTAATGTCTTTGATCTTGCAGCCACATGTTTCCTTTGGTCTCAAGCTAGTTGGTGCCGATCTTATGGCAATACCGGTCTATCTGAGGTTGTCCAGTATTATACTAGCTAGCTTTCTCCTTGTTACGCTTTACTTTGCATGTGTTTAATTATGCATGTCCAACCAGTTGATATATCAAGTTCAATTGGTTCATATTAGTTATTTCATTTTTCCAAAGCGATGATTTCCAAAATTATTGCAATCATTTTTTTTTCTCCTTGTCGTTGCAGGAGATTATCAAAGATCAGGTTGCAAACATGTATTTATGGCCTAAAACACTAGAAGTATAAATATTGGATCCTGCAAAGTATGTTTCTGATAACTTGCATCATTTTTAGGGATATGTTAGCATCTTAAAAACTTTTTCCTTGTGGTTATGAGAAACTTTTATGAATGTGACCCCTTGTTTTAATTTGCCAAATTCACTGGAAACTGCAGGGCCTTGAAGAGGCCTGTTGGAGTTCTGAACGTGAAGGTCCTTAGAGCTATGAAGCTTAAGAAGAAAGATCTGCTAGGTGCATCTGATCCGTATGTGAAAATAAAGCTGACCGAGGATAAGCTTGCATCAAAGAAAACCACTGTGAAGCATAAGAACTTGAACCCTGAATGGAATGAGGAATTTAATCTAGTTGTTAAAGATCCAGAGACACAGGCTGTAGAATTTTATGTTGGGGTCATTTTCGGAATGATTATTCTCGAAATTCTCAATAAATTTTAAGGCTTCAACGTATTTAAAGCCATGAATGCTTAGATGTTGTAAGTTTAATTATGTATTAGAATTTCTTGGTTGACGACACATTTCGAACCTATTATGTAATTAATTATATTAATGTTTAGATATTTTGTTAAATTATTTTTGTCCTAACTAATTTTCATAATTATAATCATAATTATAAGAAGATAAATAATAGTCATAATTACAATAATAATAATAATAAGCTCAAAATAATATATCTTAATTGATGATAGAAGTAATGACAAAATTTAATAATAGTAATAATTATTAATTTTAGTTTTATTACAACATTTATACTAAATCTTATTAATAGTAACAATAATAATTACTAATAATTATAATAACATGTTTAATTTTCTTTAACAAATATCATACTAATAATAAACAAATCAACAAATACTTGTCATAGTAGGTAATAATGATAATAATAATAAACGTAATAATAATAATAATAGAACCATATTAATAATAGGTCATAATAATATTTATCATAATAATAATAATAATTACAGTCTAATAATAATAATAATAATATTATTATTATTATTATTATTAATAAACATAATAATAATACTTGTCGTAATAGTAATAATAATAATAATTTTATAGTAATATTAATAATATTAATACGTTATTATAATATTTATAATAATAGGAATAATCAAAATAATATTCATTATATTAACAAAATAACAATAGTATAAAATTTAATATCATAATAATAATATAATAATTCTATTTATAATATTAAATATAATGATAATTAATATTATCATCATTATATTAATAATATAATCATAACAACAATAATAATAATTTTATTAACAACCTTAATAATCAAAATTATACTAAAATTACATTCTTTAACATCTACAAGTCTTTACACTACTGAGGGCATTTATGTCATTAACAACATTTTACATCCTTAAGACGGCAACTAAACACATTTACATCCTTGGGGCGTGGACAATTATCTCATTACATCGCTCCATCGAACCAAACATCTCCCCTGCCTTCAATTAGTGTCTCCGTCTCTGTCTATCTCGTTAAAATCTAGTCCCGTCTTTGTATCTGCCGCAGACGCTAACCAAACGCAGGGTTAGAGTTTGAAGTGAGGACTTCATGAGTAAGATGGACTTAGTGAATAGTGAATTGTGATTGTGAAGCGAGAGATAGCGATTTGGGTCTTAGTGCTGGGAAATCATGATCATACATCATATAGTTTGAATTGAGACATGTGCATCAGTGAATTCAATTAATTGAGCAAGTAGTGATGAGAACTCATTTGAATTGTTATAGAGGCGCCGTTGGATCGATAGACCACGGACATTCTTTGTACTTCGGGTAATAGCTCGGAAGTTTCGGTGAGTAACCTAGTTGGTTCCTCGACTTTATGTGATTAAATGTCTTTGTGAATGTGTATGAATTAAGTGTTAAAGTGAGTGATATAAATGTGAAGTGAATGAGCTAAATGCGATAGATGTTACTGATTGTGTGAATGTGAATAAGTGCTCTGAGTATGATAAGTGTAGTGAATGAGATGCATGTGAAATGTGTTACGAATGTGAATACTTGTGATAAGTGAATGAAGTGACATATAAATAGAGATGTGAACATTAGTGAATGTGAAATCAGTGTAAAGAGTATGAGTAAGTGTTCTGATTGAGATAGCGAGTGAAGTGATAAACATGTACTAGTATTTGTGTAAGTGTGAGTACATGCTAAGCATGAGCATAAGTGGTAATTAAATAGTTGTGACTGGAGCTTAGTGATCAGAGCTTTAAGCTCGATTATCAGTGAATGGGCTTGAGGTCAAAAGGGAAAATAGTGCATACCCAGAGGGCTCTCCTATCCCTTAGTGAGTGGGCGTAGTGCATTCCACGAGGCTCTCCTACTGCCAAAAATGTGATCGGTCTGAAAAGTGCGGATTGGGGACGGTGTAAGCGCTCACCACAACAACAACATAAAATGAAAATTGCATACATATGCATCCGACCGTGTAGTGAAATTGTGAATGCGTGTAAATACGTGATAATTGTGAAGTGTATATACGAGCCATGTGATAGTGGAAATGTGTAAATTGTGTATAGTGTTATAAAATGTATTATAGTGTGTTGAGATATATATATTGTGTATATGCATGAGTTGGGTGAACCATCGATGATGGTTCCTCATTGAGTTCACAAACTCACCCAACATTGCAACTATTTTCGTGGATCGAAGAGTACCCGTTGGACCAGCGGGAGTATGGCTACCGCTAGCAAGTCGTAGTTCGATGTCGGGATCGGTTGGGCGTCTGCATAAGTGTAGTCTATTTATTTTAATGTGTTGTGTTTCCGCAAATTATTAAAGATTAGTGTTTTTATTGATGGCCCAAATTATTACGGATTTCCGCACGTGATTGATTTGTGAAAAGGAAAGTGTTTTCGAGTTTTAAATTGCGGTGAGTGTTCTAGTATGCAGCCCTCATGAATCACGAGTTCGGATATCACCTTTGATATCGGGTTCGGTCCTGTGAGTGGATCTACAATTTTGGTATCGAGCCCGAAGTACAATCTTACATGGGTTTTCCGAAAATGTGTCAAGTCATGCATCTAAGTCATGTCACGGCGAGCGGTGACAAGCGATCCCGCCTAGCGTATGAGTCTCATGCATGAGCATGTATCGATCGTTTAAGCGGTTAGAAATAGTGAGGAAAATGATAATGTGTGAGAATGTGATAAAAGGAAGTTGTGTACATCATGAAATTCAAAAGGAGTATATGGTTTAAGTTGATAAGTGAAGAATTGTGTATCGATATCGAGTTATGATTATAGAATGCGATATGAGAATTTATTTGAGTATATCTTAGAATGTGAGATAGAAATAAAGTGATAATTCTGAATCGAGAGAAAAAAATGGAAATAGAAATATGATAGAAATGGCTAAAGTTGAGTGTATAGTGTGACAAAAATAAAGTGTTCCATGATATAGAGAAGTTACAATTGGGATTGACTATTGTGACGAGAGTTACGAATCATGCGATATATGCGTGAATCAATTATGTTAGTGGAAATCAAGAATGATTATGTACGCTTATGATGTTGATTTGAGTGTGAAAAGTTTGTGAGTATGAGACAATTTGAAAAGATTAAAATGTACATGATTGATAATGATAGATGAAAAAGTGATTAGAGTTCAAATGGATTTGCTAAGTGAATATATGGACTGATTATGGAAGCTCCGTGACAAGCGAAAATATTAAGCGTAAGTGTCTTATTTGTGAGATGACACGAGAAGAAATTAATGAGTTAGTGGATAACTGCCGTTCGATTTTATAGAATGAAAGTGTTTATAAGGATCAATTGGGAAGGAATAGAGATTGTATTCGATCCTCTCAGCGAGGGCGGGTGCATAAAGGAAAGTTGTTGAGTTCAAATTTTATTGTCCTTTGTGAGTGTACCTTTGATAAGCGGGATCACCCTTATGGGTGAAATAATTGAGCATAAGTGAATAATATGTGTGAATATGATGTAAGAGGAAAGTGGGTGGCCTATTAAATAAGTTCCATTAAAATCCACGCCCCAAGTTCGAGATGAGTTAGTACAAGGCATGAGAATGTTTGTAGCGATCGATTGAGAAAGAAGTGAGACTATTAATTGATGCGAGTGCCTATTCAGATACGATGTGATGATTATAACAATGCATACAAGATATTAGAGTAAATGAAATTGTTTGATGCCTGCAGAGTCTCATTATAAGCTATGTTATAATCTTGTGAAGCATGGTATGAACCGCTTTCATTGAGAAAAGTTATCGAATCGAAATTGAATTTCTCGAGGCATTAAGAGTGGTGATAGATAGTGATGAGGAATAGTTAATTGACAAAGTCTTTATGAACAGTGTTAATAAGTGATAAAGTTTGGTTGATTCATTAATTTGAATTGAAAGTGATTATTGAAGAGATAAGTTTTGAAATGGATTGAAAGTTAATTTTGGAGTCCTAATCCTAGCGATAACTCAAGTGTAAGAAATAGAGTATGTTACTGAGAAAGTGTATATTTTGTCGATGAGATGACTCTGATTGTGTAAGAGAATTTCTGAATATTAATAAAATGTTAATTGCGAATATGAGAAGAATATAGAGTTGTGTATATTTTGTGTAATTGTGTTCTGAAGAGACAAAAGTGATTTGATAAATGTGTTATCAACCCAGATTGTAATGATGGAAATAAATTAGATTATGTGGAGAAATTAGGGTCAAGGAACATGTGTCGAATGTATTATGAAGAAACCGAGAAAGTGATGAGAACATTGTTCCTCATTGGAACAATCGATCTTTAGAGTTATACAAATTGATTTTGGGTATAAGAATTTGTAGTCTGATGTAGAGTAAAGTGTCTCAATTGTAATTCAATTGGAAGGTGACTATGAGCATCGATGATCGAGTAATGCATTTAAAAGTGAAGAAGATAAACCGGCATAGTGAGGAAACCGAAATCATGCAAGTTTATAAGTAAATCTTAATCGATCGAATGAATAGTGAATGAGTTAGTGTTCGAGTATAGTCTATTGGGAAATTTAATGATGATAGAGGTATTGGTAAAATGCGAAATTTCCCAGAATATATGTAGTCGAGATTTTGAGTTATTGAGACCTCTCTAAGTCTTGGATCCATCCGAAATTGTCAAAATTTTCTCGGCTTTAGTTTTGACAAAATGTTTGAGGAAAGTGTGTGAATGGTATAATTGATAATTGTGAAAGAGAAATTGGTGACGTTGCGATACTTAGCGAAATGTCCCATAGATAAGTGAAGAGGCAAATTGTTGAATTAGTGCAACGCGATTTAATGTATCTAGGACAAGTATAACATCGTGGATTGTATTGATATTGATTATTCAAATTTGTTGTATGCTTGAGTGTTCTTTGTGAGAGTTTGGGGACTCTAAATTATGTAAATGATATAGAAAGCGAAGCGAGATTGATCGAGAAATGGTGGAATTCAAATGAGTTGAAAAGCGATTAAGAGAGTGAGTAGTCGCAAAGTTAAGACAGTGATACAATTAAACGGGTTGAGCAGAAATTCCATAGCAAAATTTAGCGACAAGATTATTAAGCATAAGTGTGTTGTGGTTGAGTATAAACAGTTGAGCTAGAAAAGGGTCAAAAGTATTATGAGCTATTGGAATTTCAAATCAGATGAGTATATAAAGGATTGGCAAAGACCAAATTAAAGGTGTGTGAAACTTGTGAACCTTGTCAAGGAATTGAAACTGATTCTTATTGCTGAGAAGAGTGATATGTATAGTCCGATTAAAAAATATGGGTAATTACCCACTAAAGAGACTGTTAGAGAAAGTGCAAAGAACGATCAGAGCCTGATATTGTCGTATGAGTGTATCGAAGAGAAATTGATGGTCTAGAATGAAAAGTCATATGATCATATATGAGAGTGACCAACAAATTTCTTATTATTGGAGATAAATGTGACAACGATATGGTTGGAATTTATAGGGACATGAGATTAATGTAGAGTAGAGATTGAGCGGTGAGTACCGTAATTGTGTTATGAGAGTAGTGTAGTGTGTTAGTGAGAAATTGAAGTCGAAATAGAAATGTGAAATCCTAGAAAAAGGGGAAATAATTTGAGTGAATTGAGGTTATTGGAATCTTGTGATCAGTGTTTTAACACTAAAGAGATAATCTGTTAAGCGATAAATGAAATATTTAGAATGTATCATTTCAAAGATAGATGCCTTAGATGAAAATAAGTGTATAAATTAGAGAAATTAAAGTTGTTATAAGTGACCTCCATATGGTATGATGTGAAGTGAACTATAGATTGGTAATTACAGAAGAGGTCTCGGATCCAAATGGTGACATGCTAGGATCCGATATATGTGTTATTGACATTGCAAGTGATGAATTAGCATAATTCTAAATGAGATTGTAAGACGGTGTTGAGTATGAAAGAGGTAAATGATTGAGTGATCGTATATATATTAAAGTGCATTGGCGTAAATTGCTTGAGTAGCGACTTAAGTGAGAATTTGGAAATAAATGAGTGAAAAGACTCCCCTGCCTTTCTGATCAATTGTGTATGAAATTTCGAGGACGAAATTTTAATTAGGAGGGGAGAATTGTAACATCCCGTTACCGATGTGAGGGCATATCGGTAATTTGGATGAGTGAACAGTGAGTGCATTCAAAATTGATTTGCACATATAGTGATTCTGCATAAGTGATAAATGAGTTAATTGCACATGCATACATAACGACATGCATTCATGATTGTTCCAGCATTTTATTGTTATTATGAGTTGAATAGTAAATTTTGCGAGATTGTGTGATATGAGTTATTGAGAATTAAGTGATAAGTGAAATTGTGAATTTTGAGCTAAAGTGCTAAAGTGTTAGATATGGGTTAATGAGTTTGGAAAATGTGTGTTGAGTGGACATTGAGTCATTGAGAATTGAGAAATAATGTGAAGTGAATATTTAAATTAGTGGATTGTGATTTGAGTGAAAATCTTAAGAGTATTGGATTGTATAGTTGGTGAGAGTGAGAATGAGTTCTAGAAGCGGAAATGTTAAATTGAGTATAGAATCGAGCGTTTTACCTTTTTTGGATTTATGGAATTTTTCCGAATTTTAGAGTTATATGATTGGACCGGAAAATTTGACCTAGAAGCTATATTTTGATTTCGGTCCCAAAAGTGAGCGGATATTGGTGTGAAAATTGAGAGTTAAGCGTTTAAGAATTTTTGTGATGAGTCAGTGGAATTTAGAGACTGAGACTAAGTGAATTGGAAGATTGTGGTATATAGGTTTAAATAAACCCTATATATATATATATATGTGTGAGGTTCAGGTTTGGCATTTTCCTTTTCCTCTTCCTTCCGTCGACGATGGTGAGCTTCTTCCCTTTGAGATTTCGTGGATTTCTCTTCCTTGTGGTTGAGAAATTGGTTGTGATAGAGAATGAGTGATGTCTGACTGAGATTTGAGAGTGATTCAGAGAGGGATTGAAGCTTGGAGGCTTTCGACGTTTGTGATTTAGGGTTTCGATCGATTCTTGATTCTCGTAAGTTTTATGGTTTTAATGTTGTGCTTATAGTTGTTCATGGCATTTGTGATGTTTAATGAGTTAGTTTGAGTAGTTGAGGTAATAATGTTGAGGTTAGATAGTAATAATGGCGGAAAATGAGAATCGGAGAAGACGAAACAATCGCACGTCGCGATGAAGGGGAATTAAATATTTGGTTGTGTTATTAATTAAATCGCGACGAAGCGTGAAAATCGGACGTCGCGACGAAGCTTCATGAGACGTCATGACGAGTGGAAGGCCTTAGACGCCGCGACGTGTAATCCATAAACGTCGCGACGAGCAAAGCGAATTCCACGCTGCGACGAAGGCGAGGTAACGTCATGCACGAAGACGTGAATTGGATTTCACGCCGCGATTATTGTGAGGTCGCGCGAAGAGGGAATTTGAGATGAGATTGAATTGGTTTTATGACGTATCTTTTAGTGTAGACCTCCAATTGAGGTGAACTTTGACTCGTTATAAATTGTAGAAGGGGTCTAAAGTGTAGTATTATTGAGAGTTGAATGATATCTAGAGGATCGTGAATTATCGAAAGTGAACCAAATCTAGTACCAAATGTGACCTAAGTGTTATAATGTGACAATTAGAGTTTGAAGTGAGGACTTCATGAGTAAGATGGACTTAGTGAATAGTGAATTGTGATTGTGAAGCGAGAGATAGCGATTTGGGTCTTAGTGCTGGGAAATCATGATCATACATCATATAGTTTGAATTGAGACATGTGCATCAGTGAATTCAATTAATTGAGCAAGTAGTGATGAGAACTCATTTGAATTGTTATAGAGGCGCCGTTGGATCGATAGACCACGGACATTCTTTGGTACTTCGGTAATAGCTCGGAAGTTTCAGTGAGTAACCTAGTTGGTTCCTCGACTTTTATGTGATTAAATGTCTTTGTGAATGTGTATGAATTAAGTGTTAAAGTGAGTGATATAAATGTGAAGTGAATGAGCTAAATGCGATAGATATTACTTGATTGTGTGAATGTGAATAAGTGCTCGAGTATGATAAGTGTAGTGAATGAGATGCATGTGAAATGTGTTACTTAATGTGAATACTTGTGATAAGTGAATGAAGTGACATATAAATAGAGATGTGAACATTAGTGAATGTGAAATCGGTGTAAAGAGTATGAGTAAGTGTTACGATTGAGATAGCGAGTGAAGTGATAAACATGTACTAGTATTTGTGTAAGTGTGAGTACATGCTAAGCATGAGCATAAGTGGTAATTAAATAGTTGTATTTGGGCTTAGTGATCGAGCTTTAAGCTCGATTATCGATGAATGGGCTTGAGGTCAAAAGGAAAATAGTGCATACCAGAGGGCTCTCCTATCCCTTAAGTGAGTGGGCGATAGTGCATTCCACGAGGGCTCTCCTACTCGCCAAAAATGTGATCGATCTGAAAAGTACCGGATTGGGACGAAGTAAACGCCAGTCCAACAACAACATAAAATGAGAAATTGCATACATATGCATCTGACTGTGTAGTGAAATTGTGAATGCGTGTAAATACGTGATAATTGTGAAGTGTATGTCTGAGCCATGTGATAGTGGAAATGTGTAAATTGTGTATAGTGTTATAAAATGTATTATAGTGTGTTGAGATATATATATTGTGTATATGCATGAGTTGGGTGAACCATCGATGATGGTTCCTCATTGAGTTCACAAACTCACCCAACATTGCAACTATTTTTCAGGGACTGAAGAGTACCCCGTTGGACCAACGGGAGTATGGCTACCGCTAGCAAGTCAGAGTTCAGTGTCGGGATCGGTTGGCGTACGCATAAGTGTAGTGCTATTTATTTTAATGTGTTGTGTTTCCAAATTATTAAAGATTAGTGTTTTTATTCAGTGGCCCAAATTATTACGGTTTCGTGCATGTGATTGATTTGTGAAAAGGAAAGTGTTTTCTCGAGTTTTAAATTGCGGTGAGTGTTCTAGTATGCATACCTCATGGTCACGAAGTTCGGATATCACCTTTGATATCGGGTTGGGTCCTGGGAGTGGATGCTACAATTTTAATATCGAGCCCGTAGTACAATCTTATGGGTTTTACGAAAATGTGTCAAGTCGTGCATCTAAGTCATGTCACGTGACAAGTGACAATCGATCCCCGATCTAGCGTATGAGTCTCATGCATGAGCATGTATCGATCGTTTAAGCGGTTAGAAATAGTGAGGAAAATGATAATGTGTGAGAATGTGATAAAAGGAAGTTGTGTACATCATGAAATTCAAAAGGAGTATATGGTTTAAGTTGATAAGTGAAGAATTGTGTACCGATATCGGCGAGTTATGATTATAGAATGCGATATGAGAATTTATTTGAGTATATCTTAGAATGTGAGATAGAAATAAAGTGATAATTACGAATCGAGAGAGAAAAAAATGGAAATAGAAATATGATAGAAATGGCTAAAGTTCAAGTGTATAGTGTGACAAAATAAAGTGTTCCATGATATAGAGAAGTTACAATTGGGATTGACTATTGTGACGAGAGTTACGAATCATGCGATATGTCGTGAATCAATTATGTTAGTGGGAAATCAAGAATGATTATGTACAGTTATGATGTTGATTTGAGTGTGAAAAGTTTGTGAGTATGAGACAATTTGAAAAGATTAAAATGTACATGATTGATAATGATAGATGAAAAGTGATTAGAGTTCAATGGTTTGCCTAAGTGAATATATGGACCTGATTATGGAAGCTCGTGACAATGCGAAAATATTAAGCGTAAGTGTCTTATTTGTGAGATGACACGAGAAGAAATTAATGAGTTAGTGGATAACCCGCGATTCGATTTTATAGAATGAAAGTGTTTATAAGGATCAATTGGGAAGGAATAGAGATTGTATTCGATCCTCTCATGGAGGGCGGTGCATAAAGGAAAGTTGTTGAGTTCAAATTTTATTGTCCTTTGTGAGTGTACCTTTGATAGCGGGATCACCCTTATGGGTGAAATAATTGAGCATAAGTGAATAATATGTGAATATGATGTAAGAGGAAAGTGGGTGGCCTATTAAATAAGTTAGATTAAAATCTCTGTGGCCCCAAGTTCGAGATGAGTTAGTACAAGGCATGAGAATGTTTGTAGCGATCGATTGAGAAAGAAGTGAGACTATTAATTGATGCGAGTGCCTATTCAGATCGATGTGATGATTATAACAATGCATACAAGATATTAGAGTAAATGAAATTGTTTGATTGCCTGCGAGTCTCATTATAAGCTATGTTATAATCTTGTGAAGCATGGTATGAATCGCTTTCATTGAGAAAAGTTATCGTGTCGAAATTGAATTTCTCGAGGCATTAAGAGTGGTGATAGATAGTGATGAGGAATAGTTAATTGACAAAGTCTTTATGAGCAGTGTTAATAAGTGATAAAGTTTGGTTGATTCATTAATTTGAATTGAAAGTGATTATTGAAGAGATAAGTTTTGAAATGGATTGAAAGTTAATTTTGGAGTCTAATCCTAGCGATAACTCAAGTGTAAGAAATAGAGTATATTCTTGAGAAAGTGTATATTTTGTCGATGAGATGACTCTGATTGTGTAAGAGAATTTCTGAATATTAATAAAATGTTAATTGCGAATATGAGAAGAATATAGAGTTGTGTATATTTTGTGTAATTGTGTTACGAAGAGACAAAAGTGATTTGATAAATGTGTTATCAACCCAGTTGTAATGATGGAAATAAATTAGATTATGTGGAGAAATTAGGGTCGAGGAACATGTGTCGAATGTATTATGAAGAAACTGAGAAAGTGATGAGAACATTGTTCCTCATTGGAACAATCGATCTTTAGAGTTATACAAATTGATTTTGGGTATAAGAATTTGTAGTACGACTGTAGAGTAAAGTGTCTCAATTGTAATTCAATTGGAAGGTGACTATGAGCATCGATGATCGAGTAATGCATTTAAAAGTGAAGAAGATAAACTGGCATAGTGAGGAAACTGGAAATCATGCAAGTTTTATAAAGTAAATCTTAATCGATCGAATGAATAGTGAATGAGTTAGTGTTCGAGTATAGTCTATTGGGAAATTTCATGATGATAGAGGTATTGGTAAAATGCGAAATTTCCCTGAGAATATATGTAATCGAGATTTTGAGTTATTGAGACCTCTCTAAGTGCTGGATCCATCCAGAAATTGTCAAAAATTTTCTGGCTTTAGTTTTGACAAAATGTTTGAGGAAAGTGTGTGAATGGTATAATTGATAATTGTGAAAGAGAAATTGGTGACGTTGCGATACTTAGCGAAATGTCCCAGTATAAGTGAAGAGGCAAATTGTTGAATTAGTGCAATGCGATTTAATGTATCTAGGGACAAGTATAACATCGTGGATTGTATTGATATTGATTATTCGAAATTTGTTGTCTTGAGTGTTCTTTGTGAGAGTTTGGGGACTCTAAATTGTACGAAATGATATAGCGAAAGCAGATTGATCGAGAAATGGTGGGAATTGAATGAGTTGAAAGCGATTAAGAGAGTGAGTAGTCATGCAAAGTTAAGACAGTGATACAATTAAGCGGGTTGAGCGAAATTCCATAGCAAAATTTAGCGACAAGATTATTAAGCATAAGTGTGTTGTGGTTGAGTATAAACAGTTGAGCTAGAAAAGGGTCAAAAGTATTATGAGCTATTGGAATTTCAAATCAGATGAGTATATAAAGGATTGGCAAAGACCAAATTAAAGGTGTGTGAAACTTGTGAACCTTGTCGAGGAATTGAAACTGATTCTTATTGCTGAGAAGAGTGATATGTATAGTCCGATTAAAAAATATGGGTAATTACCCACTAAAGAGACTGTTAGAGAAAGTGCAAAGAACGATCAGAGCCTGATATTGTCGTATGAGTGTATCGAAAGAGAAATTGATGGTCTAGAATGAAAAGTCATATGATCATATATGAGAGTGACCAACAGCCTTGACTGTTGGAGATAAATGTGACACTGATATGGTTGGAATTTATAGGGACATGAGATTAATGTAGAGCCTAGATTGAACGGTGAGTACCGTAATTGTGTTATGAGAGTAGTGTAGTGTGTTAGTGAGAAATTGAAGTCGAAATAGAAATGTGAAATCCTAGAAAAAGGGGAAATAATTTGAGTGAATTGAGGTTATTGGAATCTTGTGATCAGTGTTTTAACACTAAAGAGATATAATCTGTTAAGCGATAAATGAAATATTTCCGAATGTGTCATTTCGGCGATAGATGCACTTAGATGAAAATAAGTGTATAAATTAGAAATTAAAGTTGTTATAAGTGACCTCCATATATCGTGATGTGAAGTGAACTATAGATTGGTAATTACAGAAAGAGGTCTCGGATCCAAATGGTGACATACTAGGATCCGATATATGTTATTGACATTGCAAGTGATTTAATCATGCATAATTCTAAATGAGATTGTAAGGCGGTGTTGAGTATGAAAGAGGTAAATGATTGAGTGATCGTATATATATTGTAGTGCATTGGCGAAATTGCTCGAGTAGCGACTTAAGTGAGAATTTGGAAATAAATGAGTGAAAAGACTCCCTTTTCGATCAATTGTGTATGAAATTTCGAGGGCGAAATTTTAATTAGGAGGAGAATTGTAACATCCGTTCTACCGTGAGGGCATATCGGTAATTTGGATGAGTGAACAGTGAGTGCATTCAAAATTGATTTGCACATATAGTGATTCTGCATAAGTGATAAATGAGTTAATTGCACATGCATACATAACGACATGCATTCATGATTGTTCCAAATTTATTGTTATTATGAGTTGAATAGTAAATTTTGCGAGATTGTGTGATATGAGTTATTGAGAATTAAGTGATAAGTGAAATTGTGAATTTTGAGCTAAAGTGCTAAAGTGTTAGATATGGGTTAATGAGTTTGGAAAATGTGTGTTGAGTGGACATTGAGTCATTGAGAATTGAGAAATAATGTGAAGTGAATATTTAAATTAGTGGATTGTGATTTGGTGAAAATCTTAAGAGTATTGGATTGTATAGTTGAGTGAGAGTGAGAATGAGTTCTAGAAGCGGAAATGTTAAATTGAGTATAGAATCGAGCGTTTTACCTTTTTTGGATTTATGGAATTTTTCCGAATTTTAGAGTTATATGATTGACCGGAAAATTTGACCTAGAGATCGATATTTTGATTTCGGTCCCAAAAGTGGCGGATATTGGTGTGAAAATTGAGAGTTAAGCGTTTAAGAATTTTGTGATGAGTCGATGGAATTTAGAGGCGAGACTAAGTGAATTGGAAGATTGTGGTATATAGGTTTAAATAAACCCTATATATATATATATGTGTTGAGGTTCAAGGTTTGGCATTTTCCTTTTTCCTCTTCCTTCCGTCGATGATGGTGAGCTTCTTCCTTTGAGATTTCGTGGATTCTCTTCCTTGTGGTTGAGAAATTGGTTGTGATAGAGAATGAGTGATGTCGTGAGATTTGAGAGTGATTCGAGAGGGATTGAAGCTTGGAGGCTTTCGGCGTTTGTGATTTAGGGTTTTCGATCGATTCTTGATTCTGGTAAGTTTTATGGTTTTAATGTTGTGCTTATAGTTGTTCATGGCATTTGTGATGTTTAATGAGTTAGTTTGAGTAGTTGAGGGTATTAATGTTGAGTTTAGATAGTATTAATGGCGGAAAATGAGAATCGGAGAAGATTTAACCATCGTCGTCATGACGAAGAATTAAATATTTGGTTGTGTTATTAATTAAATCGCGACGGCGTGAAAACTGGACGTCATGACGAGCTTCATGAGACGTCATGACGAGTGGAAGGCCTTAGACGCCGCGACGTGTAATCCATAAGCGTCGCGACGAGCAAAGCGAAATTCCACGCTGCTGACGAAGGCGAGGTAACGTCGCCAAGACGTGAATTGGATTTCACGCCATGGCGATTATTGTGAGGTCGCGGCGAAGAGGGGAATTTGAGATGAGATTGAATTGGTTTTTATGACGTATCTTTTAGTGTAGACCTCCAATTGAGGTGAACTTTGACTCGTTATAAATTAGAGAAGGGGGTCTAAGTGTAGTATTATTGAGAGTTGAATGATATCTAGAGGATCGTGAATTATCGAAAGTGAACCAAATCTAGTACCAAATGTGACCTAAGTGTTATAATGTGACAATTAGAGTTTAGTGAGGACTTCATGAGTAAGATGGACTTAGTGAATAGTGAATTGTGATTGTGAAGCGAGAGATAGCGATTTGGGTCTTAGTGCTGGGAAATCATGATCATACATCATATAGTTTGAATTGAGACATGTGCATCAGTGAATTCAATTAATTGAGCAAGTAGTGATGAGAACTCATTTGAATTGTTATAGAGGCGCCGTTGGATCGATAGACCACGGACATTCTTTGGTACTTCGGTAATAGCTTCTGAAGTTTCAGGTGAGTAACCTAGTTGGTTCCTCGACTTTTATGTGATTAAATGTCTGTGAATGTGTATGAATTAAGTGTTAAAGTGAGTGATATAAATGTGAAGTGAATGAGCTAAATCGATAGATGTTCTTGATTGTGTGAATGTGAATAAGTGCTCGAGTATGATAAGTGTAGTGAATGAGATGCATGTGAAATGTGTTACGAATGTGAATACTTGTGATAAGTGAATGAAGTGACATATAAATAGAGATGTGAACATTAGTGAATGTGAAATCGATGTAAAGAGTATGAGTAAGTGTTACGATTGAGATAGCGGTGAAGTGATAAACATGTACTAGTATTTGTGTAAGTGTGAGTACATGCTAAGCATGAGCATAAGTGGTAATTAAATAGTTGTGACTGGAGCTTAGTGATCAGAGCTTTAAGCTCGATTATCAGTGAATGGGCTTGAGGTCAAAAGGGAAAATAGTGCATACCCAGAGGGCTCTCCTATCCCTTAAGTGAGTGGGCAGTAGTGCATTCCCTGAGGGCTCTCCTACTCGCCAAAAATGTGATCAGTGCGAAAAGTACCGGATTGGGACGATGTAAGCGCTCATCACAACAACAACATAAATGAGAAATTGCATACATATGCATCGGTATGTAGTGAAATTGTGAATGCGTGTAAATACGTGATAATTGTGAAGTGTATGTCTGAGCCATGTGATAGTGGAAATGTGTAAATTGTGTATAGTGTTATAAAATGTATTATAGTGTGTTGAGATATATATATTGTGTATATGCATGAGTTGGGTGAACCATCGATGATGGTTCCTCATTGAGTTCACAAACTCACCCAACATTGCAACTATTTTTCAGGGACTGAAGAGTACCCCGTTGGACCAACGGGAGTATGGCTACCGCTAGCAAGTCAGAGTTCAGTGTCGGGATCAGTTGGCGTCTGCATAAGTGTAGTGCTATTTATTTTAATGTGTTGTGTTTCCGCAAATTATTAAAGATTAGTGTTTTTATTCAGTGGCCCAAATTATTACGGATTTCCGCGCATGTGATTGATTTGTGAAAAAGGAAAGTGTTTTCTGAGTTTTAAATTGCAGTGAGTGTTCTAGTATGCCGCCTCGGATATCACCTTTGATATCGGGTTCGGGTCACGCGGGAGTGGGATGCTACATATCAGAACACTTCTAATATAGTCCTAAATATATATTCTCCTTGGACTTTAAGTCTGGAATTCAGAAACAATATTAGCAGTTCAATAATTGGAAGCTTAACAAATCAAATTAAATCAATCCTAGGAAATTCATCTAGGTTGACTCACGGTACGCTCCAATAAGTTATTGCCTGGATAGTCCAACAATGTCTGACTGGCATCTGATGTGCTCCTCTAAATCATACACAACACATTTACAATATATCACATTTTTGCACAAATGTATAAATATTCCTTTATACACATGTACTTATATAAAATATGCACAATGCATGCTCAATGACAATTCTATGTTTCTTATCAAATCGTTCAGATATCAAAGTCCTCATTAATCTCATTTGTACTTATAATTTGAACCAAAATAAAACAATGTGAAAACAATTTCATAACCTAATTGACCACTTCAGATTTTCTACCCACATGATTTGTAGCATTCCACTCCCGCAAGACCCAAACTCGACATCGTGGGTGATATCCGAGCCCGTGCCTCACGAGGGTGGTATACTAGAGCAGTCAAAGCATTCCAAAAACTCAGTAAGACATTTTTTTTAAAACAATCGAGTGCGCAGAAATCAGTAAACAGTTTGGGCCCACTTTAATACAAAAGCATTTCGATCAAACACACAATTTCAGTAATCAAATTACAATGCAACAATAATCAATTGGGCCCCTCTGAAATAACAGTACTGTTCTGCGGAATACAAATTTACATATAAATCAAAATAACACCAATGCAGACGTGAACTGATCCCGACCTCTATCCGTCACTTGAATGCTGTAAGTATACTCCCGTCGGCTTAACAGGGTATTCTTCTAATCCTGAAAAATTGTAGCATCCCATCACCGATGGGAAGGTTATTTGGGTAATTTGGTACAGGGTAAAATCATACTGCATTTTACTGATTGAGGATTCATTGACCTCTAATTTTAGAGGAATGAATTAATTGCTCATGCACTAATAGGTACACGCATTCATGGCATTTTTCGGCATTTAATTGTGATCATGAATTGATTTGTAAATTTTCGAGATAATTAGGTTTAATTATGATTTATTGGGAATTATGGCATAATTGGATTGGTATAGTTGAACTGGAGTGTCTTAGGAGTGATTGGCAATTGATAGCAACCTATAGGAAATTTCTTGAAAATTTGGGAGAAAATATCCGGACCGAAAATTTTGGAGTGACAGACTGGTTGACCGTATGGTATCGAAATACTTGTCCAATGGCAATGGGAAATTTAGATTTGTGAGTTAGGAATTTTTATGATGAGCCATTGGAATTTAGAGATTGAAATTAAAAGAATTTGGGGACTTTGATCTATAGGTTTAAATCAACCCTTTAAATTGTCTTATGTTTAAATTTCTCTTGGTTAACCTTTGAAAGCCTAGGGCTAACTTTTCTTTCTCCTTTCTCTTCCCTTCGTCAACTTTGGTGTTTCCCCTTGGAGAGTCTTACTTGTTTCCCTTTTCATTGTGGTTGAAGATCAGCTGGGAATCTTAGAGATGTTGATGTTTGGTTTGGCTATGGGAGATCTCCGTGGTTGCTAGAGGTTGGAGGTGATTTCGGGGATTTAGGGTTTAAGGATTTGAGCTTCGATTTGGTAAGTTTAATGGCTTTAACGTTGTTATTTATTATTGTTTAAGGCATTTATGGTTTTTATTGTGTAAGAAATGGGTAGTTGAGAGTGATTAATACTGGTTTTTAGAGAGAGAAAGATGAAAAAATCGAACGGAGAAGAAGGTGAGACCCGCACGTCGCGACGTCTGAAAAAGGCTACGTCGCGACGAGAAAAAGTGTGCTCGTCGCGGCGAGCCACGCGAGACGTCGCGACGAGCGAATAAGTTTTATGCCGCGAATGAGTGTTATAGAGGCACTCATATGAATGCATGTACAATCATATGAATGTGCAAAAATGTGCATGTCATAAATAACTTATGCATGATCTGCATTTTCCTAATTTCACATAAATTCCTCATCATTTATATTCTAGCCCTAACATGGGTAACGGGATGTTACACACTCAAGCCTTTTTTCACTTAAACTTGACGTCCTCAATTGCACTTTAGAATTCAGTTTCGAGTTAAGTTAATGCACAAATAACAAATTAAGATTTAGAAATGCAATGAAAATACCTAAGAAAGAAGATGAACGCAAATCTAGAAGCAAGTATACCAAAATGAATGAAGGCAAAATGGGGACACAAGAGGAAAGGATGTATGATGCCAACAAAGAAACATAATTTAAATTAACAAGAATCATTTTGTTAATTATGGTGTAAATGGAAACAAAAAGAAACAATAAGAGTTTAAAAATAGAAACTTAAAATGAAAGAAAATGATGAAATTAATGCATAAATTCGCAAATTGGGATTTCCCTAGTGGAAAAATCAACTTGAATGTAAAGATGTAAAGATATTAAACAAAATTCCTCGGCGAGACGGTCAACGATCTTCAATCCCGTAGTTCAGGGAATTAACGAATTGTTTACTCAGAACTGGACTGTTGTACATCGACATATCTATAGAGAGAGTAACAGATGTGCTGACTGGCTAGCAAACTATGTGGAGCAATTTGAGTTAGGAACTATTTATTTAGATACTACACCCATTGGGTGCCAATTTCTCCTCCTAGAGGATAATTCGAGACTTTGTTTCCCTCGACTCATTTTGTAATCTGTTTCATTCCTTATTAAAAAAAAGACACTAAACAAAATTGGAAGCCAGTAAAAGAAAATTCTATAATCACTCCAACCCCAAAAAAAAAATTTCAACCGATTTTTTTTTCATTCTCTACTTATATTTTTACTATAGTAATGCTTTTTTTCCTTTGTCTAACAACTATTTTTTCGTTTTTAAAACATTTTTAACTGTTGCAATGTTTTGTCTAGCTACTGATTTTTTTTCCAGAAAAACACAATAATAAGATGAACTCTAATTTTGATTTCTAATGGAAAATAACAGTAATAATAGCACATGAACACAAGATAAATCAAAATTTATCCAAATCTAAACTCTGCTACCAAATTATGTGGAACCTCAAGATTAAAGAACTCGAAATTGTTTAAACACAACACTTTATATAGAACATGAACAAGACAAAATCTCCAACCCTAATGAACCCATAATCAATTATATAAAAGGAAACACAGGAAACACATATAATAAGGTTGATTTGAAAATAAGAATAAAAATTCATCACAAGTGTTTATCTTGATAAGAATTATATTATTGATGCAATAGAAGAAGGCAAGAAATCCTCCCTTAATAATTTGTTATTCATCTAATCTTACCCTAAACAATGTTTATTATCAAGTATTTATACCTTCTGAAAATAAACCCTAACTATGTAAAAAGGCTTTTAAGCATGGGCCTTTGATTAAAATAATAAAAGCCCAAACTAATATTTCTAAAATACAACTCATTAAAACAAAAAGTTTTAAACAAGCCCAAGACACAAGTAGTGGGCTACTGAAAGTTATACTTCTAACGTAAAATAATTAATTAAATAAGAAGAAAAGTCTTCTTATTCATTCCGCCCAACTTGATTATTTATCTTGTTAGTAGCTCTCATTTTCTCTTGAGATTCCATGCCATCTACAATTCGTCTCATATAGGATTGAAACGCTTCTTTGAACTTCTTAGCTCTTAATCTTGTTATTGGTCCCTCCGGTATTATTAGCTTATCTTTGACGCTATTTTGCTTACAAAGTCCTAAGATCATGCTCAACTTCACTCTCCAAACCCATCACTCTTTCACTCACTAATCCTTACCTAACTGAGAAAAGAACGACTTCCTACTTTTTGTTTTTTTGGGGTCTGCTAGGACACTCGAATAAATTCTGGTGCAAAACTATTTAATATAGGAAGGATTCCTAAAGACCGGCATCCATATAGGGTGTGGTTGAGAGCAGCTAGTCATTGTGTTTCTTCGGTAGGAGAGCAATGGCTACGAAACAATGTACCAATGGAGGCAATCAATGGTGGACTTGTGGGCGGGTCTACCAAAACTATGGATATGGAAGGTGAGGTTCATCAAGAGCAACATTCAGATAACGAGGCGGAGACTCAAATGAGGGACTCCAACAGTATGGAGGGGCTAGTGGTTACGGAACATAAACTCCCCAGAACTATGGAAGGCAAGCCACCCTATGGGTCTAGTAGTGATACGTCGAAAAACTTGAATTTGACGAGTTCTGGTGTCAGGTGTCTAGGCCAATGAGTATTTTAAGTTCGAACTGTCGTGGACTTGGGAACCCACAAATAGTGCAATGTTTGGCAGACATGGTGTCTGCAAAGAAACCCAATTTTTCCTTCTTAATGGAAACCACGGTGCCACTTGAGAAGGTACATTTTATGCAGAAAAAACTTGGCTTTGAAGGCATCTTTGTTGTCAACCCAGTGGGGCATAGTGGTGGACTCGCTCTAATGTGACGTGAAAGGGCTATGGCATCTCTCATCAATTTTTCTCGATCTCATATTGATGTCAGTGTACAAATTACAGGGCTAGAGCCATGGCGCCTTCTGAGCTTCTATGGCAATCCTAGTCGACCTCGGAAGTGAGAGTCATGGGATTTATTGGTATCTCTTCGCTCTAAGTCTTCTCTTCCTTAGTGCGTGTTAGGAGATTTTAACGACATCGTATGTCATAAAGAAAAAGAAGGTCGTGTGATACATCCACAATGGTTAATTGGTGGATTTCTTCAAGCTATCTCTATCGTTGCTTTAATGGATATAGGCATGGACGGTTACCCATTTATTTGGGAAAGGGGTATTGGATCTCTCAATTTTGTTTGGGAGCTCCTCGATAGGGTCCTTTGTTCCCACTCTTTAAATCATATCTTTCATCATGCTCGAGTGTCAACTTAGTCCATGGTACTTCAGACCATTATGTGCTGTTTTTATCCCTAGGGATGAAGGTCAAGTAATTCGTGTTTAAGCATTTCAGATTTGAGAATTGTTGTGTTCGGGAGACGGAGTGTAAACAAGTGGTATTGGAGGGCTGGCGTATTGGTGCGGAATGCAAATTTGAGGAAAGGGTTCGGTTGTGCTATAAACATCTAGTGCATTGGAGTTCCACCTTTCAACACTCATTTAGATTAGTCTTAACCCACTTAAAACATAGGATGAATAAGGTAGCTGGTTCGTTGCTTCCAAGTGATAGGGTGATTTTTGACAGTGCTAAAAGGGAGTATCATGAGGTGCTTTAAAAATAAGAGCTATTCTGGAAACAAAAGGCCAAACAGTTCTGGCTTAGGGGGATAAAAACTCCAAATTCTTTTATGCCAAGGCTTCAAAGAGGAGGAAAAAGAATGAACTTTTCAAGCTTCAAAATGATGCAAGAGCTTATCTTGACTGGGATTCGGGCCTGGAGATTTTATCCTCCAATCCTTCGAGGACCTCTTTAAGACTCAAGGGGGGATTGCGATGACTTCATTCGGTGCGTTCCTAACCGGTTAACGGATGAAGATAACTGCTTGCTATCTCAACCTTTCACTCAGGAGGAGGTTCATATTGCCTTTTTTGGTATGCATCTAGACAAGTCCCCTGGTCCGAAGGATTAAATCCTTGCTTTTTCCAACAATTTTGGGATGTCCAGACACATGTGATTTCCACTTCACAAAGTGCTTTTATACCTAGGAGATTGCTTTCTGATAATGCTATCATTGCCTTTGAGATTCTCCACTCGCTTAAGAGAAAGCATCAAGGGAAGGAGGGTGTGGTGCCCTAAAACTGGACATGAGTAAAGCTTATGACCGTATAGAGTGGTCTTTTTTGGCGCAGATGCTTCAGAAATTGGAATTTTGTGTTACCTGGGTTTATAGAGTTCTTGATTGTGTCTCGACTGTCAACTTTAGCTTTGTTGGTGGTGGACAGGAGTTTGGTCCGATTTATCCAGGCAGAGGCTTGTGACAGGGAGATCCTTTATCTCCCTACCTTTTTATCCTGTGTGCAGAAGGGTTGTCATCTTTGCTTAAAGCAGATGAGATGGGGGGCGGCTTCATGGGATTAAAATAGCCACTGGAGCTCTCCTTTGATTTCTCATTTATTTTTTGCTGATGACAATTTTTGTTTTTCAAGGCCAATCAGGCAAAGAATGTTGGGCCCCGAATTTTTTTTTCATTTAATTAATTAATTAATTATTTATTTATTTATTTGTTCGATTACTTTAATTACTCTTCATTTTGCTTTAATTGTTTTAATTCAGATATATATTTTATTGAGTCTTGGAATTAGTTAATATGGTTGGGAATTAGAACTTTGAAATTAAAGTGAAGGATTAGAATTAATGTTGGAAAGAATGGGCTTTAGAGATTAATGGAATAAGAAGAAGGAGGAAAACCCAAAAGAATTGCAAGAGAGCTATAAGGAGTATTGAAACTACGTAGTTTTGGAGGTAGGCTTTAAGTTGAGAGCAAATGAGTTAAGTGAATTAAAAGGGAGAAGCAAGTGTCGTAAGAACCAAAGGAAAGGAAGCAAAAACGTGAGCCAAGGAGAAGGCGGATTCGGCCAAGAGGAAAAGGGAGAGCCGTGGGAAGCTTGAAAAGAGGAAGAAAGAAGAAGAAAAATAAGAGAAATCTACTTGTTGAAGGTTAGTTCCATCCTTGTTTATGTTAGGTTCAAGAATGGGATGAAATGGAGGTTAGGGTTTGTGTAGGGTTTGAAGAAAGAAAGAAGAGAAGGTGAAATCAAGGGATTTTGGGATTTCTAAGTTAAGGTTTTGGTTATTCTAGCATAGATGGCTTATGGGTAGGTTAGGTTTAAATTTTATTTTTATCTTTGCTTGATTTATGAATTCTATGCCTTTCTTTTAGAATATATTCATTGAATGAAGTATGGTTTAATTGAAGAAAATCAAGAAAACCCCACTCAAGACAAGGAGGAAGGGCAATCTTGAATTCGGATTCCGACGTTAGGTGGGTAACATTTTTATAGTTATTGTGTAATAGGCAAATGCCCTATGTGTGCAATCTTTGTTAAATTGTGTGTATATTGAAAGTGTATTTCCTTTGATTTGAAAGAAAAGTATGAAACTATGATGATTTGATAGAATGAAAGAAGCATAAAATGCTATTCTTGTGTTTGAATATGTGAGCATAAATTGGTTGTGATTGGGTGAGAGAGAACCTGTTTTCGTTAGTCTCGTGCACGATGACCCCCTAGCCTTCTCTCAGCTACCCGCTTGAGGCTACGAGATCCTGAGAAATCGAACTCGTCGTGTTTACGGTAAACTTCGGTTTTCGTCGTGTTTATGGAACTCTCGAGCCAATTGTGTGCATTTCGTCATTTTTGGTGTTATTGATGCATAATACGTGTTTTAACTGATAGAAGATTTCATGTTATGCTTTATGTGGTGAGTTCGGTTAATTGTGATTTATGTGATAAAGTTGGGTATTTATGTATAATATGCTGATTGCTAATGCTTTGGATTCTTGATTATGTGATGTATGGCTCATTACTCGATGGATATAAACGTGTTAGCCACTGAGTTGTGTTTTTCTCACCCCATTCTCCCTCCTCAGGTGCAAATTCAAGTTGAATGTTGAACCTTGCAAGGGTTCGGGCATAACTCCAAGAATCTTAGACACTTTTGTATTAAGTTAGTCACTAGCTTTTGGAATAGCTTTATAAGCATATTGATCATTGAGCATCTCATATTTTGTATTTTGTACTTGACTCTTGATGAATAGCCGATATGTAACTAAAGTTGTGTATGAACTTTTGTTATGTTTAAAAAGAGAATGAGAGCTCTAGTACTCTCTTCTTCATGTGTTTGTGTTGAATTGCGATCTGTGTGTGATCTTGAAAAGGGTATGTGTGTGAGTCTTTTAATTGTTGAGTTGCTGTTGAAATTTTGCTTTGGGAGAGCTCGCTGAAAATTTGCTAAGGTTTATGAGCTATTTGAGGGTGTGCTAATTGGTAGATATGAGTTGTTAGAATTAAATGCAGGTGCTGTCTAAATGGCAGATTTTAGCAGATAATTTTGAGTCCACTTTTGACCCTTATAGAGTTGTAAATTGGATGGGTGATCTTCATGTAAGTTGTAGAGCGTTCTTTTACCTTTCCATAGACACCAAGTTTGCTAAATTTGGAGTTCTGGGCCAAAAGTTATGGTATTTGCAAGTTCTGCATCACATGAGGAGCTAGTTGATCGGTCTTGGAGTAAACTTTTAATCCCTTTAGAAGCCGAGCATGCTCTTAGGTCCTTATTGAAAATGGTATATCTGTCTTTTAGCTTTCCAACACCACAAACCTTGTCTAATTCGGAGCTCGGAGTCAAAAGTTATGAGTGTTAGAAGTTTGAAGGTCGGATTGGGTGCTGGCCGACCTCTGTCGACCGACCTCTGTTGGTCGACCTCTATTAACCGACCTCTGTTGGCTGACCTCTGTTGGCCGATTGACCTCTGTTGGCCGACCTCTATCGACCGACCTTTGTTGGCCGACCGATCTTCGTTCTAGCCGAGCTTTGATTTTCTAGCCAAGCCCTGACCTCCCTCCGCTCTTTTGGCCATAACTTATTCGTCCTACCTCCGATTAAGCTGATTTTTTGTAACACCCCACTCCCGCATGACCCGAACCCGACATCGATGGTGATATCCGAGTTCGTGCCCCACGAGGGTGGCGTGCTACATCACTCAGTCAGTCAAAATTCCGTATAAATAAATTTTTTTCAAACATTCATTCCATCAGAGCCATTTCCTTTTTCTTTCATTTACACTAATGTGTGCGGAAAACAGTAGACAATTTGCATCAACGTGCATAGATAACCATTTTCAGTTAATACAATCAGTTTCAGTTATTACAAATAGTCAACCATAAATTACAATAACCATTTTATGTACAAAACAGAACCACATTGGCCCATTACACATCCAATTAGTCATTTTGGAATACAATTCTATTGGACACTAATGCAGACGAAAACTGATCCCGATCTCTTCTCTACTTCAATACCCAACAACGTTATACGCCCATTGCCTAACGGGGTATTCTTCTGAGTCCTGAAAAATAATTGCAAATTTTGGGTGAGTTTTACGAACTCAGTGAGAAACCATCATCGATGGTTCACTCAACTTTTACTAAATAATACATACGATCACATTTCTCAAATGTAAGGCATTTCGCCTTTAACACAATTCATATTCAATCATTTATAGATGCAATGCACATGTGACACTTTTCATTTTCATTTCATTGTTATGACCGTGCGCCTGAAACTGTCCTAGTGACGGGCACATTGCGTTGAGCCAGTGGCTTTTAAAACATTGGGCTTGAAGCCCTGATACATTGAGCCTGAGGCTCTAAATACGTTAGACCCGAGGTCCTGTGCGTTGAGCTGAAAGCTCTCATATACGTTAGGCGTGATATGCCCCGACACGGGCCGCCCGGTCACAATCGCTTTATCGATCATACTTTTATGCATGCAATGTACGTGTTCCAATTCATATTCACAAATATTTTACATTTCAAAGACCAATTCCATTCCTTCGGACCTTCGGTTCGGTAATTCAGTCACTAATAAATTTCATATTCACAAATTATTCCATTGAAGCACCCATGCATAGTTACACACAAATAGCACTTCGATATCACATTCCAAATATTTCAAACACCTACGGTCCAAAATCAGTCAAAATCAAACACACATAACCCTCCATTATCTCCACATGACATAATTGCAAAATATTAAACACATAAAGGTTGAGGAAACAACTAGGTTACTCACCTGTGTTTCCGAGCCAAAATTTGGCCGTCTCAGTGACGTCGGTGGACTGACGCTTCAAGTGTGACTCTATAACAGTGACAGTATACAAACATTATCAATTGTTCAATCAGAACTATATCGTAATGCACATGTAACACTTAGAAGGTGCACAATGCATGATCATGATATTCCGCCCCTAATCCCATTTTTCCATCATAAAATCCGTCTAAAAATTAGAAACCTATTGGTGTTGACGGTGCATAATTCGGACCTCTATAGGTCCCCAATTAAACAAAAAAAGAATTAGATGCACCTTATCCCACCCACATCAATTTCCGCCTAAAATCTCGAATCTCTCGAAAATGAAATTCAATATTCTATGAATCCGATGTCTCAAGAATCAGGTCAATCGGACGTCGGACGGAAGAGTTATTCACAAAAGAAACCAAAATTCACATTAAATGTATAAACCTTATTTCCTTCTTTGTTTTCCCGATTTCTAACCAAAATTTAATCTATCATATCCCTTTCTACATATTTCAGAAAAATGCAAACTATACCTTGTTGGAAAGATAATGAAACCCTCTACAATTCTCAAGAAGATCATAAAAATCAATTTCACCCCTAAGGGTGTTAAAAATCCAATCAAACCTGCTGCCCACTCAAAACCTATCAAAACAGGCAAAGACATTGCAAATTCAAGAACTCTCGATTCTTCAGTCAACAATTACACAATAATTAAGCAGTAAGATCACAACGTTATCTACAACTTTCATGAACAACCCAAAATCAGATTCACTTGATAAATATGTCAAACAATTCACCAAAGCATCACCCTCGAAATTTTCCCAATCAACAAAGACATTTCACAACAAAGATATCTCTTAGCACAAATGTCACCAAATTCACTACCTTATATCACTGAAAAGATAAGATCTCAAACTTCAATTTTCATGAAGAACTCAACATCCAATTCGATCTCTAACAATTTCAAATCTGTTATACAAATTTCTGTCATGATCAAGTGATTAACATCCTAATGCAGTTCGTAATTTGAAAATCCATAACTCCCACATCGATCTCTAAAACTTATATGCCATATACCATTTTCAATATAAATGTGTCTTATAAAACTCTTCAGTAGATCCCTAACACCAATTCAGTTCACACAAATTACTAAAATTCCTCCAAATCAGAATGTACACCAAATCTACCATTTCAACTAGGTTTCATTCAATGCATTAAAACAGCCAACAGTTATTGGTCCATAACTCCCACTAGACATATCGAAAATTGCAAAATCAGTGGCATTGGAAAGCTAACTGAATAGGCTTAAACTTTCATTTAGTCCATTTTTCCTAATTCCTTCTCAATTAATTTAGAAAATTTGCAAAACTCATAGGTTATAAATCCGGACTCGCTCACATCATTTCCAGAAGAACTTTCGGTGCCATATTTCACCCTCTTACAGCCTAAAATTGGACAACACCTATTTTACACAAAAAATGTAGCCAACAACCCAAAGTTTCATTGGGCACAAACCTCAACTCATTTGCATAACCACACAATGAGTTATGCCCAAAATTTCAATGAATGCATGTACAATCATATGAATGTGCAAAAATGTGCATGTCATAAATAACTTATGCATGATCTGCATTTTCCTAATTTCACATAAATTCCTCATCATTTATATTCTAGCCCTAACATGGGTAACGGGATGTTACACACTCAAGCCTTTTTTCACTTAAACTTGACGTCCTCAATTGCACTTTAGAATTCAGCCGAAAGTTAAGTTAATGCACAAATAACAAATTAAGATTTAGAAATGCAATGAAAATACCTAAGAAAGAAGATGAACGCAAATCTAGAAGCAAGTATACCAAAATGAATGAAGGCAAAATGGGGACACAAGAGGAAAGGATGTATGATGCCAAAAAGAAACATAATTTAAATTAACAAGAATCATTTTGTTAATTATGGTGTAAATGGAAACAAAAAGAAACAATAAGAGTTTAAAATAGAAACTTAAAATGAAAGAAAATGATGAAATTAATGCATAAATTGCAAATTGGGATTTCCTAGTGGAAAAATCAACTTGAATGTAAAGATGTAAAGATATTAAACAAAATTCCTCGAGAGACGGTCAACGATCTTCAATCCCGTAGTTCGTGGCATTAACGAATTGTTTACTCGTAATCGGACTGCTGTACATCGACATATCTATAGAGAGAGTAATGTAGATGTCTTGTGTGGCTAGCAAACTATGTGGAGCAATTTGAGTTAGGAACTATTTATTTAGATACTACACCCATTGGGTGCCAATTTCTCCTCCTGAGGATAATTCGAGACTTTGTTTCCCTCGACTCATTTTGTAACTGCTTTCATTCCTTATTAAAAAAGACACTAAACAAAATTGGAAGCCAGTAAAAGAAAATCCTATAATCACTCCAACCCCAAAAAAAAAAATTTCAACCGATTTTTTTTTCATTCTCTACTTATATTTTTACTATAGTAACGCTTTTTTTCCTTTGTCTAACAACTATTTTTTCGTTTTTAAAACATTTTTAACTGTAGCAATGTTTTGTCTAGCTACTGATTTTTTTCAGAAAACACAATAATAAGATGAACTCTAATTTTGATTTCTAATGGAAAATAACAGTAATAATAGCACATGAACACAAGATAAATCAAAATTTATCCAAATCTAAACTCGCTACCAAATTATGTGGAACCTCAAGATTAAAGAACTCAAATTGTTTAAACACAACACTTTATATAGAACATGAACAAGACAAAATCTCCAACCCTAATGAACCCATAATCAATTATATAAAAGGAAACACAGAAACACATATAATAAGGTTGATTTGAAAACAAGAATAAAATTCATCACAAGTGTTTATCTTGATAAGAATTATATTATTGATGCAATAGAAGAAGGCAAGAAATCCTCCTTAATAATTTGTTATTCATCTAATCTTACCCTAAACAATGTTTATTATCAAGTATTTATACCTTCCAAAATAAACCCTAACTATGTAAAAGGTTTTAAGCATGGGCCTTTGATTAAAATAATAAAAGCCCAAACTAATATTTCTAAAATACAACTCATTAAAACAAAAAGTTTTAAACAAGCCCAAGACACAAGTAGTGGGCTACTGAAAGTTATACTTCTAACGTAAAATAATTAATTAAATAAGAAGAAAAGTCTTCTTATTCATTCCGCCCAACTTGATTATTTATCTTGTTAGTAGCTCTCATTTTCTCGAGATTCCATGCCATCTACAATTCGTCTCATATAGGATTGAAACGCTTTTTGAACTTCTTAGCTCTTAATCTTGTTATTGGTCCCTCCGGTATTATTAGCTTATCTTTGACGCTATTTTGCTTACAAAGTCCTAAGATCATGCTCAACTTCACTCTCCAAACCCATCACTCTTTCACTCACTAATCCTTACCTAACTGAGAAAAGAACGACTTCCTACTTTTTGTTTTTTGGGTCTCTAGACACTCGAATAAATTCGTGCAAAACTATATAATATAGGAAGGATTCCTAAAGACCGCATCCGTATAGGGTGTGGTTGAGAGCAGCTAGTCATTGTGTTTCTTCTGGGAGAGCAATGGCTACTAAACAATGTACCAATGGAGGCAATCAATGGTGGACTTGTGGTAGGTCTACCAAAACTATGGATATGGAAGGTGAGGTTCATCAAGAGCAACATTCGGATAACGGCGGAGACTCAAATGAGGGACTCCAACAAGATGGAGGGCTAGTGGTTACGGAACATAAACTCCCGTAACTATGGAAGGCAAGCCACCCTATGGGTCTAGTAGTGATGCGTCGAAAACTTGAATTTGACGAGTTACGTGTCAAATGCCTAGGCCAATGAGTATTTTAAGTTCGAATCGTCAGGACTTGGGAACCCACAAATAGTGCAATGTTTGGCGGACATGGTGTCCGAAAGAAACCCAATTTTTCCTTCTTAATGGAAACCACGGTGCCACTTGAGAAGGTACATTTTACTTGAAAAACTTGGCTTTGAAGGCATCTTTGTTGTCAACCCAAATAGCATAGTGGTGGACTCGCCTAATGTGACGTGAAAGGGCTATGGCATCTCTCATCAATTTTTCTCGATCTCATATTGATGTCAGTGTACAAATTACAGGGCTAGAGCCATGGCGCCTTACAGGCTTCTATGGCAATCCTAGTCGACCTCGGAAGTGAGAGTCATGGGATTTATTGGTATCTCTTCGCTCTAAGTCTTCTCTTCCTTAGTGCGTGTTAGGAGATTTTAACGACATCGTATGTCATAAAGAAAAAGAAGGTCGTGTGATACATCCACAATGGTTAATTGGTGGATTTCTTCAAGCTATCTCTGTCGTTGCTTTAATGGATATAGGCATGGACGGTTACCCATTTATTTGGGAAAGGGGTATTGGATCTCTCAATTTTGTTTGGGAGCTCCTCGATAGGGTCCTTTGTTCCCACTCTTTAAATCATATCTTTCATCATGCTCGAGTGTCAACTTAGTCCATGGTACTTTAGACCATTCTGTCGCGCTTTTATCCCTAGGGATGAAGGTCAAGTAATTAGTGTTTAGCGCTTGATTTGAGAATTGTTGTGTTCGGAGACTTGAGTGTAAACAAGTGGTATTGAGGGTCAAGATTAGTGCGGAATGCAAATTTGAGGAAAGGGTTCGGTTGTGCTATAAACATCTAGTGCATTGGAGTTCCACCTTTCAACACTCATTTAGATTAGTCTTAACCCACTTAAAACATAGGATGAATAAGGTAGCTGGTTCGTTGCTTCCAAGTGATAGGGTGATTTTTGACAGTGCTAAAAGGGAGTATCATGAGGTGCTTTGAAAATAAGAGCTATTCTGGAAACAAAAGGCCAAACAGTTCTGGCTTAGGGGGATAAAAACTCCAAATTCTTTTATGCCAAGGCTTCAAAGAGGAGGAAAAAGAATGAACTTTTCAAGCTTCAAAATGATGCAAGAGCTTATCTTGACTGGGATTCGGGCCTGGAAGATTTTATCCTCCAATCCTTCGAGGACCTCTTTAAGACTCAAGGGGATTATGATGACTTCATTCGGTGCGTTCTAACCGTTAACGGATGAAGATAACTCTTGCTATCTCAACCTTTCACTCAGAGGAGGTTCATATTGCCTTTTTGGTATGCATCTGACAAGTCCCCGTCCAAACGGATTAAATCCTTGCTTTTTCCAACAATTTTGGGATGTCCGCACACGTGTGATTTCCACTTCACAAAGTGCTTTTATACCTAGGAGATTGCTTTCGATAATGCTATCATTGCCTTTGAGATTCTCCACTCGCTAAGAGAAAGCATCAAGGAAGGAGGGTGGTGCCCTAAACCGGACATGAGTAAAGCTTATGACCGTATAGAGTGGTCTTTTTGCCAGATGCTTGAAATTGGAATTTTGTGTTACCCGGGTTTATAGAGTTCTTGATTGTGTCTCGATCGTCAACTTTAGCTTTATTGGTGGTGGATGGAGTTTGGTCCGATTTATCCAAGCAGAGGCTTGTGACAGGGAGATCCTTTATCTCCCTACCTTTTTATCCTGTGTGCAGAAGGGTTGTCATCTTTGCTTAAAGCAGATGAGATGGGGGGCGGCTTCATGGGATTAAAATAGCCACTGGAGCTCTCCTTTGATTTCTCATTTATTTTTTGCTGATGACAATTTTTGTTTTTCAAGGCCAATCAGGCAAAGAATGTTGGGCCCCGAATTTTTTTTTCATTTAATTAATTAATTAATTATTTATTTATTTATTTGTTCGATTACTTTAATTACTCTTCATTTTGCTTTAATTGTTTTAATTCTGTATATATATTTTTATTGAGTCTTGGAATTAGTTAATATGGTTGGGAATTAGAACTTTGAAATTAAAGTGAAGGATTAGAATTAATGTTGGAAAGAATGGGCTTTAGAGATTAATGGAATAAGAAGAAGGAGGAAAACCCAAAAGAATTGCAAGAGAGCTATAAGGAGTATTGAAACTACGTAGTTTTGGAGGTAGGCTTTAAGTTGAGAGCAAATGAGTTAAGTGAATTAAAAGGAGAAGCAAGTGTCGAAGAACCAAAGGAAAGGAAGCAAAACGCGAGCCAAGGAGAAGGCGGATTCGCCAAGAGGAAAAGGGAGAGCCGGGGAAGCTTGAAAAGAGGAAGAAAGAAGAAGAAAATAAGAGAAATCTACTTGTTGAAGGTTAGTTCCATCCTTGTTTATGTTAGGTTCAAGAATGGGATGAAATGGAGGTTGTGGTTTGTGTAGGTTTGAAGAAAGAAAGAAGAGAAGGTGAAATCAAGGATTTTGGGATTTCTAAGTTAAGGTTTTGGTTATTCTAGCATAGATGGCTTATTGGTAGGTTAGGTTTAAAGTTTATTTTTATCTTTGCTTGATTTATGAATTCTATGCCTTTCTTTTAGAATATATTCATTGAATGAAGTATGGTTTAATTGAAGAAAATCAAGAAAACCCCACTCAAGACAAGGAGGAAGGGCAATCTTGAATTGGATTCCGGCGTTAGGTGGGTAACATTTTTATAGTTATTGTGTAATAGGCAAATGCCCTATGTGTGCAATCTTTGTTAAATTGTGTGTATATTGAAAGTGTATTTCCTTTGATTTGAAAGAAAAGTATGAAACTATGATGATTCGATAGAATGAAAGAAGCATAAAATGCTATTCTTGTGTTTGAATATGTGAGCATAAATTGGTTGTGATTGGGTGAGAGAACTTGTTGTTAGTCTCGTGCACGATGACCCCTAGCCTTCTCTCACCACCGCTTGAGGCTACGAGATCCTGAGAAATCGAACTCGTTGTGTTTACTGTAAACTTCGGTTTTAAATGTGTTTATGGAACTCTCGAGCCAATTGTGTGCATTTCGTCATTTTGGTGTTATTGATGCATAATACGGTTTTAACCGATAGAAGATTTCATGTTATGCTTTATGTGGTGAGTTCGGTTAATTGTGATTTATGTGATAAAGTTGGGTATTTATGTATAATATGCTGATTGCTAATGCTTTGGATTCTTGATTATGTGATGTATGGCTCATTACTCGATGGATATAAACGTGTTAGCCATCGAAATGTGTTTTCTCACCCCATTCTCCTCCTCGGTGCAAATTCAAGTTGAATGTCAACCTTGCAAGGGTTCGCATAACCGCAAGAATCTTAGACACTTTTGTATTAAGTTAGTCACTAGCTTTTGGAATAGCTTTATAAGCATATTGATCATTGAGCATCTCATATTTTGTATTTTGTACTTGACTCTTGATGAATAGCCGATATGTAACTAAAGCTGTGTATGAACTTTTGTTATGTTTAAAAAGAGAATGAGAGCTCTAGTACTCTCTTCTTCATGTGTTTGTGTTGAATTGCGATCTGTGTGTGATCTTGAAAAGGGTATGTGTGTGAGTCTTTTAATTGTTGAGTTGCTGTTGAAATTTTGCTTTGGGAGAGCTCGCTGGAAATTTGCTAAGGTTTATGAGCTATTTGAGGGTGTGCTAATTGGTAGATATGAGTTGTTAGAATTAAATGCAGGTGCTGTCTAAATGGCAGATTTTAGCAGAGAATTTTGAGTCCACTTTTGACCCTTATAGAGTTGTAAATTGGATGGGTGATCTTCATGTAAGTTGTAGAGCGTTCTTTTACCTTTCCATAGACACCAAGTTTGCTAAATTTGGAGTTCTGGGCCAAAAGTTATGGTATTTGCAAGTTCTGGTACTGTTATGAGGAGCTAGTTGATCGGTCTTGGAGTAAACTTTTAATCCCTTTAGAAGCCGAGCATGCTCTTAGGTCCTTATTGAAAATGGTATATCTGTCTTTTAGCTTTCCAACACCACAAACCTTGTCTAATTCGGAGCTCGGAGTCAAAAGTTATGAGTGTTAGAAGTTTGAAGGTCGGATTGGGTCTTTGTCGACCTCGTCGAATCGACCTCATCTGGCCGACCTCTATTAACCGACCTCTGTTGGCTGACCTCTGTTGGCCGACCGACCTCTGTTGGCCGACCGATCTTCGTTCTAGCCGAGCTTTGATTTTCTAGCCAAGCCCTGACCTCCCTCCGCTCTTTTGACCATAACTTCTTCGTCCTACCTCCGATTAAGCTGATTTTTTGTAACACCCCACTCCCGCATGACCCGAACCCGACATCGATGGTGATATCCGAAGTTCGTGCTCGCCAAGGTGGCGTGCTACATCACTCGATCAGTCAAAATTCAGTATAAATAAATTTTTTCAAACATTCATTCCATCGAGCCATTTCCTTTTCTTTCATTTACACTAATGTGCGGAAAATAGTAGACAATTTGCATCAACGCATAGATAACCATTTTCGATTAATACAATCGGTTTCAGTTATTACAAATAGTCAACCATAAATTACAATAACCATTTTATGTACAAAATGAACCACATTGGCCCATTACACATCCAATTAGTCATTTTGGAATACAATTTATCGACACTAATGCGCATAAAAATCGATCCCGATCTCTTCTACTTCAATACCCAACAACGTTATACGCCCATTGCCTAACGGGGTATTCTTCTAAGTCCTGAAAAATAATTGCAAATTTTGGGTGAGTTTTACGAACTCAGTGAGAAACCATCATCAATGGTTCACTCAACTCATGCATATTCAATCAATTTACTAAATAATACATACGATCACATTTCTCAAATGTAAGGCATTTCGCTTTAACACAATTCATATTCAATCATTTATAGATGCAATGCACATGTGACACTTTTCATTTTCATTTCATTGTTGTGACCGCATGCTTTGAATCGCCCCGATGACGGGCACATTGCGCTGAGCCGTGGCTCGAAAACATTGGGCTTGAAGCCTCGATACATCGAGCCCGAGGCTCAATACGCTGGACCCGAGGTCTCGTGCGTTGAGCTGAAAGCTCATATACGTTAGGCGTGATATGCCCCGATCGGGCCGCTCCGGCCACAACCGCTTTATCTCGATCATACTTTTATGCATGCAATGTACGTGTTCCAATTCACATTCAAAGTCATTTTACATTTCAAAGACCAATTCCCATTCCTTCGGACCTTCGGTTCGGTAATTCAGTCACTAATAAATTTCATATTCACAAATTATTCCATTGAAGCACCCATGCATAGTTACACACAAATAGCACTTCGATATCACATTCTAAATATTTCAGACACCTACGGTCCAAAATCAGTCAAAATCAAACACACATAACCCTCCATTATCTCCACATGACATAATTGCAAAATATTAAACACATAAAGGTTGAGGAACCAACTAGGTTACTCACCTGTATTTTCGAGCCAAAATCTGGCCGTCTCAGTGATGTCGGTGGACTGACGCTTCAAGTGTGACTCTATAATGGTGACAAGATACAAACATTATCAATTGTTCAATCGTAACTATATCGTAATGCACATGTAACACTTAGAAGGTGCACAACGATGATCATGATATTCCGCCCCTAATCCCATTTTTTCCATCATAAAATCCGTCTAAAAATTAGAAACCTATTGGTGTTGATTTGCAAGCATTGGACCTCTATAGGTCCCCAATTAAACAAAACAAGAATTAGATGCACTTATCTGGACCCACGCCAATTTCCGCCTAAAATCCCAATCTCTCAGAAAATGAAATTCAATATTCTATGAACTGATGCCTCAAGAATCAGGTCAATCGGACGTCGGACGGAAGAGTTATTCACTAAAGAAACCAAAATTCACATTAAATGTATAACCCTTATTTCCTTCTTTGTTTTCCGATTTCTAACCAAAATTTAATCTATCATATCCCTTTCTACATATTTCAGAAAAATGCAAACTATACCTTGTTGGAAAGATAATGAAACCCTCTACAATTCTCAAGAAGATCATAAAATCAATTTCACCCCTAAGGGTGTTAAAATCCAATCAAACCTACGCCCATTCAAAACCTATCAAAACAGAAAAGACATTGCAAATTCAAGAACTCTCTGATTCTTCAGTCAACAATTACACAATAATTAAGCAGTAAGATCACAACATTATCTACAACTTTCATGAACAACCCAAAATCAGATTCACTTGATAACTATGTCAAACAATTCACCAAAACATCGCCTCGTAATTTTTCCAATCAACAAAGACATTTCACAACAAGATATCTCTTAGCACAAATGTCACCAAATTCACTACCTTATATCACTGAAAAGATAAGATCTCAAACTTCAATTTTCATGAAGAACTCAACATACAATTCGATCTCTAACAATTTCAAATCTGTTATACAAATTTCTGTCATGATCGCAGCTAACATCCTAATGCAGTTCGTAATTTGAAAATCCATAACTCCCACATCCGATCTCTAAAACTTATATGCCATATACCATTTTCAATATAAATGTGTCTTATAAAACTCTTCAGTATATCCCTAACACCAATTCAGTTCACACAAATTACTAAAATTCCTCCAAATCAGAATGTACACCAAATCTACCATTTCAACTAGGTTTCATTCAATGCATTAAAACAGCCAACAGTTATTGGTCCATAACTCCCACTAGACATATCGAAAAATTGCAAAATCAGTGGCATTGGAAAGCTAACTGAATAGGCTTAAACTTTCATTTAGTCCATTTTTCCTAATTCCTTCTCAATTAATTTAGAAAATTTGCAAAACTCATAGGTTATAAATCCGGACATCGTTCACATCATTTCCAAAGAAGAACTTTCCAGCCATATTTCACCCTCTTACAGCTAAAATTGGACAACACCTATTTTACACAAAAATGTAGCCAACAACCCAAAGTTTCATTGGGCACAAACCTCAACTCATTTGCATAACCACACAATGAGTTATGCCCAAAACAAGACAAGAGGTCAAAAACAAATTTTCCAGCTTTATTTCTCCATTCACTTCCTATCATGCCAAGTCCAATTCTACTTCACTAAGCATACCAAATGGACAAGAAATCAGTCCCTAGGTCATGCATACATTCAGTAGGAAATACTACCTCAACTTGGCAGCACCATACACAATCAGCTTCATGTAAGAAAATCATCAGAATCATCCAAAATCAAGTTAAACCAAGTTACAATACATCTTTCATGCTAACTTCCTCAAATCATATTCAAACATAACCTAACAATTCAAACTATCATTTTCATAACATTTAACCATCATAACTCATGATTAGTAAACAATAACTCCCTTTAAATACATCTAATAACCATGATTCATGAAATATATAATGAAAGCTTAACATAAACCTTACTCTAGTCAAAGCTTCCATCTCCTTAATTCTCCAACTCTCACAACTTCCTAGTTTCTCCAACACATACACGACATCATCACTTGCAAAGGGAGGTAAGAGGTTGAGCTTGCATGCATGAAAGGAAGTGTTTAAAAGGTAGAAGGGAAGCTAGAACCAAAAGAAAAATCGATGAAGAAGGAAAGATGAAGAGGTTTTCCGATGGGAGGAGAAATGAGCAATTAACATGTCTCTTTCACTCTTTAAACATGGAAGAGTCGAGAATTCTAAGCCAAGCATAAGACAAAAACAATAAATCCAAGTAGGACAAGTGGCATGGTTTGGAAAAAAGACAAAATAGGATAAAACAAAATTTGTAATAGGATTTCTTAAGAAACCCTAATAAAATTTGACCCATTTAAGTCCAATGGCCCTCATTTCAATCCCAAAATAATATACCCAATATTGTAGTTCCATTGATAGAAATTTTCGATACCGAAATCAACAGTTCGCCACTTGGCGGTTTTTTTTTCGTTCGGGAATTTTCTCCTAAAATTCCAAAAATTCCTATAATTCCAAAGAAATACAAAACACTTAATGGCGCACTCGTAATAATTTTTCAAACCCATTAACCACGTTAATCTCAATAAAATTGTCTTAGGCACGTAAACCGAATATCATGTATGCATGCACAAGAAGTTCATGTGCACAATTGTGACTATGTAGCAATCCTATTATGCATGAGCAGTCCCATGAAATCCCAATCTAGCACATCCTATGCCAATTTACTATTCTACCCCTTCCAGTAGGGGGTGGGATGTTACATTTTTTAAGCGTTGGACTCCTAAGAAAATTTTCTATCTCTTCATGCCTGGTTGGTCAGTATTGTTATAAAATTGAAAAAGGTGGATTGAAACAAAGTAGGATGATTGGTTGATAATGTCTGACTATGCTTCAATAATTTAGTGATAACTTGAGCTATAGAGCTCCGTTTGAGGCAATTCTTATTCCTAATTAAACTAGAGACATAGATATACAAGTTGTATGAAGGAGCCGAGCAACAATCTAGCCTCTAAGACTTTCAATTTCTAATATGAAGTCGGTAGAGTGTCCAGTCTTGGCTGTTTTTCTTTAAGACAGTATTTTGGCCATAACTTCTTCATTTCTAATCCAAATTGAGCGTTTTTTGTGGCGTTAGAACCTTTAACATATGAGGAACAAATGTCCTTAAGAAGCAGATCCGAAATTCCTATTGCAAGTCCCCCAAATTGTGGTCAGAAAGTCGTCGATTTTGGGACTTCTATGCTTGTGTGTTTCCGAATGTTGGGCGTCGGAGACAGGGTCCAACATTGTTTGGTATCAGAGCTTAGGTTCACTCCTAGGCTTAGGATGCATAGTAGGGAAATTGTTTTGTTATGTGATTAAATTTTTGCATTATGAGTTGATTGTTTGTACTAAGTGACATACATATCATGCATACATATAGTAAGGAAATTGTTTTGTTATGTGATTAAATTTTTGCATTATGAGTTGATTGTTTGTACTAAGTGACATGCATATCATGCATACATATAGGAACTAAGATTAAAAAGAATTGTAGCTAATCATAAATGTTTTCATTGAAGGAGTAAGATGCCACCTTGTAGAAGGACACGAGGAGTTCTGCAAGGTTCAATTGCACCTAACTCTCCACTAAGAGAGGAGAGCACGGATGAGTCCGTAGCCCCGGGAGTGGCTAAGGCTTCTCTAGGGCAAAGTAGTGAGCCCCTCCGACCTCAGACGCAGCAGTCGCCTAGTCAGTCTGAGCAAGTGCCTGCTTTAGATCCGAGACTATTCCAGGCATTTACCCAAGCCTTTGTTCAGGCTATGAGTCAAATGCCACAGGCTTCTGGTTCGGCCCCAGTTAAGAAGGGGAGACCATTCGACAAGTTAAGGAAGTATGGAGTAGTGGACTTCTACGGGACCACGGATCCTGAAGAAGCCGAGACCTGGTTGAGGAAGACCGAGAGAGTGTTGGATCAGGTGGAGTCTGAGGATGATGAAAAGGTGGTTTATGCCGCCAATTTACTCTGTGGTGATGCCTCAGATTAGTGGGAGTGTGTACTGGGAGTCACCAGTTTATAGGGTTGATATGGGAAGACTTCTGGCTGTTTACAGGAAGAAGTATCTGCTTGAGGTGTACATTCAGCAGGCAGAGGGAGTTTCTGAGTCTCACCCAGAGGGAGATGACATTCTTGAATATGAGCGCTTGCTCACTCGGCTTGTCAAGGTATGCTTCAGAGATGATGTTCAGTGAGGATGCAAAGTGTCGCCGGTTTGAGTCGAGCCTGCACTGAGCTATCAGAGAGAAGGTGGTAGTGCAGAACTTTGGCGACTTTCAACAGCTGGTTGAAGCAACGTTGAGAGTTGAGAACATCGAGAACATTAAGAGTGCAGTTAGCAGGAAAAGAAAGGGAAGAGAGCAGTTCAAGAGGGGAGGTGGTACTTTTATTCTTGAGAGAAGTGTCAGAACCTTTCCTGTGCAGTCTGAGGAGAGAAGCAGCGGTGCGAGCCAGCCTAGACCTATAAGGACTTCTACTGTTTCTCACCAAGCCTCAAAGGTAGGCGGCAGTAGAAGAGGAGATGGGGAGAGGCCACCTCTTCCCAAATGTGAGCACTGTAGGAATCTCCATAAAAGAGAATGTCGCAGATTGACAGAGCATGCTTCAATCAGGGCGAGAGGACACATAGCCAAACAAAGGTCCTAAGCCGGATAGAAGAGAGGGATCACGATGCAAGCTTCTAGGAGAACAGAGAAGTGGGGATGTAGGTCAGGATCAAGTGGGTAGCCTGAGTACCTAAGAGAGCTCATCCTCCAGACAGACATGGGGGCAAGCACCACTAGAGTGTTCAAATGACTCGAGAGGAGGTAGAGACCGCCCGTAAGTGGTGACGGTATGGTAAAATTGTTTGATGATGATGTTCTTGCTTTAATTGATCCGGTTCTACCCATTCTTTTGTCGTTAGGTAGACTGTGTCTTCGAGGAATTTGAGCCCATTGGATACTCCACGATGGTGAGTACTCCGATCGGCCAGTATATTATTATCAGTCAAGTGTATAGAGAGTGTGAGATAGGGATTAGTGGAGGAAAATTTGTGATGGACTTGATGCCCTTGAAGATGGGAGGATTGGATGTGATCCTAGTTATGGATACATTAGAGAAGTATCATGCCAATTTAGACTGCAAGCAGAAGATAGTGGAATTCGAGCTAGAGGATGGCAGAAAAGTGGTATTTATGGGAGATAGAAAAGCCAATCCGCCTCGGATTGTTTCGGCTATGACAGCAGAGAGAATGATGAGTAAGGGGTGTGAAGCATTTTTGGCCTATGTGACACGGAGGCAGATAGAGGGAGGTTAGGAGACATTCCTGTAGTCAGGGAATTCCCAGACGTCTTTCCTGAGGAATTGCCAGGACTACCTCCACCTAGGAAAATTGAGTTTCCCGTTGAGCTTCTTCTAGGTACTACACCGATTTCAATTCCGCCTTATCGAATGGCTCCGGCAGAATTGAAGGAGCTTAAGGAGCAATTGGAGGATCTTTTAGAGAAGGGTTACATTAGGACGAGCTCTTCGCCTTGGGGAGCTCTGGTTCTCTTTGTGAAGAAGAAAGATGGGTCGTTGCAGATGTGTGTGGATTACGTGAAGTTGAATCATGCCACCATTAAGAATGTATATCTCGCCTCCACAAGATAGATGATTTATTTGACCACTGTAAGGGCTAGAGTTTTTCCAAGATAGATTTGAGATCGGGTTACCATCATTGAGGATTAAGGGACCGATGTGTCAAAGACCGCTTTTAGGACACGGAATGGCCACTTTGAGTTTTTGGTTATGCCTTTCGGTTAACAAATGCTCCTGCAGCCTTTATGGATTTGATGAATAGAGTCTTCAAGTCTTTCTTAGACCAATTTATCATTGTCTTTATTGATGATATATTGGTCTATTCTAAGAGTGATGAGGAGCATGAGGATCATTTGAGGGTTACTTTAGAGACATTGAGAAGGAATGAATTGTATTCCAAATTCGATAAATGCGAATTTTGGTTAAGAAAAGTAGTATTTCTTGGGCATGTGATTTCAGAGCTTGAGTGCATGTGGATCCACAAAAGATAGAAGTCAGGTTAAATGGGAAGCACCTAAGAATGTAGTCAAGTGAGAAGTTTCGATTAGCCGGATATTACAGGAGGTTTGTGGAGGGCTTTTCTATGATAGCTGCTCCACTTTCCAAATTGACGAGGAAGAATAAAAAATTTGAATGGATTGAGGAGTGCCAGAGCAGTTTTGAGGAATTGAAGAATAGGCTTACTATCGCATCGATTTTCAGCTGGAGTGCAAAGATCCACCAATTGTCGGTAGTCACGTAAATCAGTGGATCGTGACTTTCTCCGATCCCTGATGAAGACCTCCTTCAAACTTACGGCATTTGTCTTCCTCTGTCGCCACAATGTTGGTCGATAACGAGAAAGTCGTGTGAACTTCAGCTCATACTCACTCACACTCATGTCCCTCTATGTGAGGTTCGAAACTCCCGCCTTCTCAGATATACACTCGAGAGATACTTCTTCTAACACTTCCACAAAGTCTCTATGCTAGCACCAAGGAACAACCTGATCGTGAGGCATCGATTCCCACCAATGCAAAGGCATTTCCTTGCAACAAACCGATTGCATAGTCTAACATGTCCTCATCTCGAGCATTTCATCTGCATTAGAACCCTCTCGGTCCTCTTTAACCAAAGCTTCGCCTTTTTCGGATTCGTCGTCCCACCGAAATCCACAACCCCAAACTTCGAGCTTATCATACTATCCACTCGCTCACCGGAGCTTGCATCGGGACCTGAGACCTATGACCCACGGCATACGTGAAAGCCTGAGCAAAGGCTTAAAAGAAACTCGGATCCATGGGATTTGCCTGAGGCATAGGAGGAGGCGTTGGAGGCACTTCTTGTTGCAAACTAGGTGCCTTTGAAATCGGAACAGAATGTGTCCCGGCATCCTGAGGAATATGGGATTCATCCGTGCTCCCTTGAGGAGAATGAGGCCGAGTCATGGCTCCTCGAGTTCTCTTTCGAGGTGGCATTTTCACTCCTTCAATATAAAACCATTGAAAATCTTTAGTTCAAACAAAACAATTTTCAAAGTATGTAAAAACAGTTCAAATCATGTAAAACAATGCAAGTTATTCCTTGAAAGCAATGCTATGCAGCCCTAAACCAAAACCTAGGCGCTCTGATACCACAACATGTTGGACCCCATTTCTGAAACCCAACATCAGACATGAAAGCGTGGTGCTTGGTGCGTGAGGTGAAACATAATTTAAAAGAAGGAAGAAAACTCCCTCGGAAAAACAAGGGGCGTCGCCGCGGCGTGAGACGTCTCACCACGGCGAGCCCTTTCGCCTAGCCACGCCGCGACGAGCAATAAGGCCCTCGTCGTGGCGAACAAAGGGCTCTCGCAGCGGCGAGCGAAGCATTCCTCGCCACGGTGAGCCCTTCAACCGGTTTTGCCGCGACGAGCAAGCGGCCTCGTCGCGGCGTCCGCATACCTTCGGCCCACCATGAATAAACCTGAAACTTTTCTAATTTTTTTTTCTTTATAAATCAACCCATCCCAAAACTCATCGAAATAAACTCAAGCAAACTTTTAAATGATTCAATGCGAAAGACTTGGAACAAAAACATCCATATCTCATGAGTTTTACAAAGTCTTAATAACATTACAAACCCAAATACATACTTTGAGTTCAAGTGTCAAAAGTACAAAAACATCCTTGAACTAATCAAACTCGAAATGAAACTAAAGCCTTGTCTTCAAAAAAAATACATCTTGAAAAATATGCAAATATAAGAAGTCGGAGTGATGCCATAACCCTTGACTTACTCGGTCGCTTGCTCGTCACTTGAATTGGGAGGGTAAAGGGGGCTGAGCTATAAAGCTCGTGGGAACACATTTATAATACAGAAATAAGCAAAACTATTCGAAAGATAACTTATTGCCGTGGTACACTTTGAAATCATAGTATTTGAGCATGTAAAAGTCATTTTCGTGAAAAGCTTGATCTTTGAAAATTCATGAAACACCCCACTCCCGAGTGACCCGGACCCGATATTATGGGTGATATCCGAGTCCGTGCTCCGCGAGGGTGGAGTACTACATCAGTCGGTAAAACTCGGTATACAATTTTTTTTTAACATACATTGGCCCGGTAAAAACAACGATAAAAACAGTAAGTAATTTAAGCCCATGAGCACAATAAACTATTTCCAGTTATTACAAACAATCAACACTCATTCCAGTCAGGCAATAATAATGCAATTGTCAATGTGTAAAAACAATAACACCATATTGGGGGCTTAGTCTAAATACAAAGCTTTGTTATACAATGATTACGGAACACAATTTAGTAAGACACTAATGCAGATACCTAACTAATCCCGACCTCATCCTTCACTTGCCTACAGAGACATACTCCCGCCGAACGGGTACTCTTCAAATCCTGAAAATAGATTGTAATTTTGATTAGTTTCATGAACTCAAGGAGGAACCATCATCGATGGTTCACCCAATTCATGCATATACACAGTATAACACAGATACATACAGTTATTTCACCAAAACACATTCGTAAGTACCACATGATTACTATATCACCAAAGGAACCAATTCAAATGTACATGAAATGCGATGGACGTTTTTCCAATTTATTACGTTGTTGTGACCGAGCGCCTAAAACTGTCCCATTAAGCGGATATAAACGGTGAGCCTTAGGCTCAATCATCAGGCTCAAGGCCCAATCACGTTGAGCTTTAAGCTCGCTGGTCGCTTCCGTCACAACTCACAATTATCGATCATGCAATTATGCATGAAATGCATATATCCAAATAAAACAAAATCAATATCATAACTGATCTCAATTCAACATATTCACACAAGTCACTCACAAGTAATCACATGAAAATCACATATAGCACTTCTATGTCAGAATCTCCAAATCCATCGGACCCCCGGTCCGCAATCCAGGCATAAACAAACACAATCATCCCAACATTATTCTCCACAGAGTTATAAGTGCAGAATTATAAACACTTACTAATCGAGGAACCATCTAGGTTACTCACCTGTATTTTCGAGCCAAAATTTGGTCGTCTCAGTGATGTCGGTGGACCGACGCTCCAAGTGTGACTCTATAACAGTGACAGTATACAAACATTATCAATTGTTCAATCAGAGCAATTTCAGAATGCACATGTAACACTTAAAAGGTGCACAATGCATGATCATGATATTCCCGGCCCTAATCCTTTTTTTTTCATTAGAAAAAATCTATCTAAAAATTAGAAACCTATTGGCGCCGACGGTATGCAATTCGACCTCTATAGGTCCCCAATTAAACAAAATAGTTGATTAAAGGTCTACTACTCGGCCATGTCAATTCTCGTCCGAAAATCTCCAATCTCTCAGAAAATGAAATTCAATATTCTACTTAATCCGATGCCTCAAGAATCAGGTCAATCGGATGTCGGACGGAAAAGTTATTCACGAAAGAAACCAAAATGCAACAATGAATATATAGATATATAGCCCTTATTTCCTTCTCTTTTTCTGCTTTCCAACCAAACTTCCAACACCCATAACTCTTGCACACAATTAAGTAAATTACAAACCATACCTCGTTAGAAAGATCATGAAACCCTCTACAAGTTTCATGAAGACCAAAAATCAAGTTTACCCTAAGGGTGTCAAAGTCCCATTGAAACTACTGCCCACACATTCACTTCTTAAAACAGAACAGTCATTGGAAATTCACTATCTTTCATTCTATGCAGTCAAACATTATACAATAAATATGCTCATCAAGATCACAATGTTATCTACAACTTTCATGAACAACCTAAAATCAGATACACCTGCTAACTAGGTCAAATAATTCACTGAAGGTTGCTGTCCCTGAAATCACTTAATTTGAGAAGTAACTTTCTATCAATCATATCTCCCTGTATACAAGTCAAACAAATCACCACTTTATATCCCTGAAAAGATAAAATCTCAAACTTCAATTCTTCATGAAATAACCAGACTCCAATTCAGCCTCTAACAGTGTCAAATCTGTTATGCAAGTTTCTGACCTAATCAACAATTAACATCACAATGTAGGTTCAAATTGTGAAAATCCATAACTCCCACATATGATTTCCAGAAATTATATTCCATACACCATTTTCAAGATGAATGTGTCATCTAAAACTCTTTATTAGATTTCCAACACCAATTCAATGCACAAAAATTACTAAAATTCCTCCCAATCTGAATGTACACCAAATTTGACATTCCAGCTAGGTTTCATTCAATGCATAAAAACAGCCAACAATCATCAGTCCATAACTCCTAATAGACATATCGAAAAATTGTAAAATCAGTGGCATTGGAAAGATAACTTAATAGGCTTCAACTTTCATTTAGTCCATTTGTTCTAATTCCTTCTCAATTAATTTAGAAAAATTAGCAAAACTCTAGGTTATGGTTTCGGGTACTATTCATTCCAGTCAAAAGCAGTAACTTTCCAAACCAAATTGCAACCTCTTAAAGCTAAAATTGGACAACACCTATTTCACACAAAGTTGTAGCCAATATCCCAAAGTTTAATTGGGCATAAACCTCACCTCATTTGCTCACCTACACAATTAGTTATGATCAAAACATTACAATAGGCTCAACACCAAATTTTCCAGATTTCATCTATACCTCATCCCTTCCATTCTATCACTTTACCTACATTAATATACATTCATTTACAACTCCAATTCAGCCACAAACTCAACACAACAATTATTTGTATACTTACACAAAAGTTGGCAGTACACATATACACAATTCCCATACTTTATTTCCATTCATTACACATCATAAACATCATTAACAACCTTACTTTCACATTCTTTAACTACTCTATCCATTTCCCTCACACAAGCATGCATTAAACCCATTCAAACCTACCACTTTCATGATCAAATTAATGCATCAAGGATCCCCATGAATGCACCTAACTACCAAAAGAAGGAAAACAAACATCAATACTCACCAAACAAGTTGTAAACTCTTCACTTCTCCAAGCTTCACTCAAACCTCTCAACCTCTCTTCACACCTATGGTTACCACTCTTTAAGGCAAGGATTGAGCTTTTTGTGCATAAAAGAAGAGTAAACATATAGGATATGAAGGCCTAGATAAGTGGAGGAAGTTAGCACTTTAAAAGAAGAAGAAAACAAGCAAAGGAAGGAGGACGAACAAAACCCACAAAGGAGGGAGGAAACACACCAAGGAAGAAGAAGCAAGGTTTCGTATGAGAGGTGACTAAATGGCTCTTTAATTGGCTTTGTTTATCAAATGGCCAAGAGAAAGTCGTAGGTGATAAATAAAAGAGGACAAAGTTCATTAATGAAAAGGGACACTTGGCATTTAAATGGGAAAAAGACAAAAATCAAGTTAATCCTATTAATTAAGAACATTAATCCCACTTAATCTTTAAGCCATCTTATGCTAATGGCTCTTTAAAATATTCCTAAAATCATTTATCCACTAATCTCATGCCATTTGTGTAGCATCCCACTCCTACGAGACCCGAACCCGACATCGACAGTGATATTCGAGCCCGCGACCTGCGAGGGTGGTATGCTAGAGCAATAATACAGCTTTAAAACTCATTATGATATTTTTTTAAAACAATGAAAGTGCGAATTAAGAATAAACGATTCGGCCCGTGATAATAAAACCCATTTCAGTCATACACTTTATCAAAATCACTTTTCAAACAATATTTATCAATTAGGGCCTCAAACAATTCAAGATTATTTTTGCGAATATAAATTTACACATAAGTCAAAATAACACAAATGCACGTGAACCGATCCCTACATTGAACACCGACTCTCTTATAGTAATCATACTCCGGTTCAAGAACGGGTACTCTTCAATTCCTGAAAATATTTGCAATGTTGGGTGAGTTTATAACTCAAAGGAGAAACCATCATCGATGGTTCACCAATTCATGCATATTCAATCAATTTACCAAATATCACATACTATCACAACTCACAAATGTAAAGCAAACCATTTATGCAATGAACATGTGACACTTTTCATTTTCGTTTCGTTGTCGTGGACGGCGCCTAAAATCGTCCCAAAGAACGGGCACATTGCGCTTGAGCCGTTGGCTCGAAAACATGGGCTTGAAGCCTCGCACATCGAGCCCGAGGCTCAATACGCTGGACCCGAGGTCCGTCGTTGAGCTGAAAGCTCATATACGTCATGTGATATGCCCCGATACATTGGTCGCTCCGGCCACAACTGCCTTTATCTCGATCATACTTTAATGCATGCAATGAACATGTTCCAATTTCCATTTACAAGTCAATGCTATTTGCCATATCTTCGTATTTTCGTCCCAGATTTCAATCATATACATTTCCAATTTATTGCATCCTACCATATCACATTGATAGTCACATCCAATGTATCGAATCGCATAATTAACACTTCAATACCAATTTTCATTTCTGACCTTGGTCCGAGATCTCCAATGTAAACACTCACAAACAATTATACACAAATAGCACTTCGATAACAAGTTTTCAATACTTCAGACACCTATGGTCCAAAATCATTCAAAAGCAAACACACATAATCCCTCCATTATCTCCACATGGCATAACCACATCATTTTCATCACATATAGATTGAGGAACCAACTACGTTACTCAATTGCATTCGAGTTAATATCCGAAGTCTCAAGAACGCCGATAGATCGATGCTCCAAATGTGCCTCTATAATAATCGAAAATATAATCATTACCTCGTCCAATCGTAACTATTTAATAATGCATATGAAGCAATTTGCAGGTGCACAATGCATGTTCATGATATTCTGTCCTAATCCCATTTTTTCTATTAGAAAAATCCGCCTAAAAATTAGAAACATATCGCGCGCTAACGGCATGCAATTCGACCTCTATAGGTCCCCAATTAAACAAAATAAGGATTAAAGGCCCTGCTACCGGGGCCACGCCAATTTCCGCCTAAAATTCCCAATTTCTCACAAAATGAAATTCAATATTCTATGCATCCGATGCCTCAAGAATCAAATCAATCGGACGCTTGACGGAAAAGTAATTGACAAAAGAAACAAGAAATCACAAAATAATAATAAAATAAAAGAAACAAACCAGCTCGCCTCATCGCCTGAAGGGCCGACTTATCCGCCTCGTCGCTAGGGCGAGGCGTCGCCTAGCGATGTCAGCTTTTTAAGCCTCGCCACTAGGGATGGCGGCGTCGCCTAGTGACCCAAGGCGTGATTCCCATTCCCATTTCCTTTTTCCTTATTTCCAATCCAATTTTCAACACCAATAACTCATTGCACACAATTCAGAAAATTACCAACTATATCTCATTGGAAAGATCATGAAATCCTCTACAATTCTCAAGAAGACCATAAAAATCAATTTCACCCCTAAGGGTGTCAAAAATCCCTTCAAAGCTACTGCCTACTCAAATCCCATTAAAACAGACAGTACATTGCAATTTCCATAACTCTCAGATTCTTCAACCAAAAATTACCACATAAATATGCTCAATAAGTTCACAATGTCATCTACAACTTTCATGAACAACCCAAAATCAAATTCCATTGCTAAACAAGTCCATTAATTCACTCAATGTTGCTGTCCCTGAAATCATTCAATTTGAGCAGTAAACTTATAACAAGCATAACTCCCTGTACACAAGTCAGAAAAATCAGAAATTTATATCCCTGAAAAGATAACTCCTCAAACTTCAATTTTCATGAAGAACTCAAAATCCAATTCAATTTCTAACAATTACAAAACTGTCATGCAAGTTACTGCCATGATCAGTAATTCATAACCTAATGTAGGTTCAATATTTGAAAAATCATAACTCCCAAATCTGACCTCTAAAAATTACACACCATATATCATTTTCAAGATAATTCCTTCCTCTGAAACTTTACAGAAGATCACGCACACCAATTCAGTTCACATAATTTGCTAAAATTGCTTCCAATCCGCAAGCTCACAAACTCAACACTTAGGCTAGGTTTCATCAAAATACTCAAAACCAGTCAATAGTAATCAGTTCATATCTCCCAATATACAACTCAAAAATTAGCACGATCAGTGGCAATGGAAAGCTAACTCAATATTATTCAACTTCCATGAAGACCATTTTCCCAAATTCCATCTCAATTAATTTAGAAAAATCAACTAAGTAATCAGGTCATATATGCGGGTACTGTTTACAGACCCTACAAACAGAAACTTTCCATGCAACAATTCACCCTTCTAACATTACAATTTAACATCACCTATTTCATACAAAGTTGAAGCCAACATCCCAAAGTTTAAGTGGCCACAAACTTCACCTCATTTGCTCACCTATTCAATTAGTTATGAACAAAACATGACAGTAGGTTCAAAACTCAATTTCCAACTTTCATCAACAACCTAACTCCTATCACTTCGAACATCAAAAACACATCACTAAGCATCCAATTATACCTCTAATTCAACCACAAATTCATCACAACATATACTTATATGATTATACAAAAGTTGGCAGCACCCTCACAACACCACTTCCATACTTTATTTACATTTATCTAACATCATAACATCATTAACAACATGTAAATTCACAAGCTTCACTACTCTATCCTCTTCCCTAAATCAAGCATGCATTAAACCCATTCAAACCTACCCTTATCATCAAATAAATTCTCAAAGGATTCCCATGCATGCTTCTAATTACCATGGCATTCAATACCTATTAAAACATCATTAAAACATCATATAAAGCTTAATTCATTTACTTACCTAATTAGCTTCCAACCTTCACTTTTCCAATTTATTGCACTAACTCCTCTAATCTACCACACCATATATGTCTTTCATCATCATGGGAAGGCTATAGCTTAGCAACAAATCAAAAAACTTTTGAGTGTTTGGAGGAAGGTGAAGAAAGAAGCAAAATCCGATGGTGAGAAAACAAATGGAGAAAATGCTTCGGATGAGTGAGCTAACAACTTAATAACTTGTTTCTTTTCTTGCTGCTAACCAAGGTAAACCGATAGGATCAAGTGAGAAGCATTAATGAAGGTATTTGGTGGCAAATTCTTATTGGCCAAAGCTTTAAAGAAAAGTCAAAATAATGATTCTTTAATCCAGATCCAAAAACTAACCCAATCAACTCAAATGACCCTAATTTCAATTCCAAAATAATATCCCCAATATTACAATGCCATTGGGTAGAAACTTTATTCTGAAAATCCAATTTGCTCGCCACTTAGCGATTTTTTTCCTATCCAAAATTTCGAGGAATTTCCTAATCATTTTTTTGAAAATTAACTAAATTGCCCAAAATTGTAAAACATATTACAGTCCACTCCCAATAATTGTTCAAACAAAAACCACATTTTCCACAACAAAACACATTTAGGCCATTTACCGACGATTTTGCTTGGCTCGAAATTTTCTCCTGATAATTTCAGAAAATTCCAATAAATCCCTAAAATGTAAAACACTCATTACGCATCCAAATAATTTTCCAAATACAACTTTCACATAAATTTTACAAAAGATCTCAATTTGACACTTGCCGGAAATGTCATGAATGCATGTATGACTATGTGCATGATAAGAATCACCATTTATAGAGGTCTGTATAATGTACGCTCATGTCGCGATATAAATCAATACTCCTAGCCCGTCCCAATTTACCAAAATACCCTTCCCATCGGAGATGGGATGTTACAATTCTCTCCTCCTAATAAAAAATTTCATCCGCGAAATTTCATATACGATTGATCAGGAAGGCAGGGGAGTCTTTTTGATTCATACCTTCTGTTTCCCACTGATTTCGCTACACGACCACATTCGGTCAATGAACGGAGATCAAAACAATCAATTTCTTTTTCCTTTCTCAAACTTTCCATGATTACGCACAATTCATCATTTTCAATATCAATAACATATATATCTGATCCTAACAATATTTCCAATTTATTTATGAAACACTTTGTGAATCCGAATCATCTTTTAGGTTTTAGCCTAACTTACCAAACCATAATTCTATACACCACAATCGATAGAGGCCTCTCATCACTTAATTCAATTTCCTTAACTACACCTTTATTTCCATCTAAGTACATTTTGGCCGAGGCCATACCCTTGAAAATATTTCATTTATCGCTATCAGATGTCGTTATTATCAAAACACAAATATTATAACCTCATTGTGAATCAATTCAACTCAATGTCACCATCTTAATTTACTTAACCTATCACTTTATTGCCCTGATCACATAATATAGGGATAACGACTCCTTTTGACAAGAAGACCCTTATACATTTTTCAATGGTGACACTAATATAATGATTGTCATGCCATAATCCTTTGCACTATACATCAATCTCATATCCCAACGAAATCCAAAATACCGTTGGTTAATCACACATGTCATCGCTCACTTTGACAGACTATACCATCAATTGCTTTTCCACAATGCTTTTACTAGAACATAACACTTCGATTGTTTCTTGTGCTTTCTAACCATTCACTTATAATCATTTGATTTCATTCTAACCTTTCAACTACTCTTCCTATACGCGCGTGCTAGAACATAAAGCTTCGATCATTCCTTACATTTTCACTAATAGCCCCGTAATGAGTATCACCCAGATTTCTTAATTTTGAACTATACCTATCACTTTCCTCGATAATTGGAGTTATCTTCAGTTCTTCGATACAGTTTACAATTTCTACATCCTCACTTCGGGTTTTGTCAATTCGTTTTGATGCACACCAACTTTGAAATTCCCATAGCTAATAATACTTTCTTTTGCCCCTTTTTTTCAATTCGACTATTAATACTCAATAATACACTAGATATAATAACCTTATTGCCCAAATTTTGATCTTCTGCAATTGAATTTATTTATTTATTTCTTTGTTCAATCCCTTGAATTGCATCATTGGCTTAGTTTGAGGTAATCAGCCGTTTAATCCTTTTCAAATCATTCAACTGCACGAAATAACTCAATCGGTATCGATTTGCATATTCATAGACATAGACATTTCCAAACTATTTCTGTACGATTAATGTCTCCAAGCCTTTAGGCCACACTCAGAATAACAAATTGCAAATCATCAATCATAATACCGCCCATGGAATTATATTTACCCCAAGGTACATAAAATCACTTTATACAATTTCACTAGATCACATCACATCATAACCTTTACTGGAACACTTCAGTATATATATAGTAAATTCTCCAAATCTCTCCTTTATGATCATTAGTCATAACATTCACACATTTTCCTCAAGTATTCTTGTCAATTTGCTAAAACGAAAATCTTTGATAATTTCAATGCATCCAAGATTCCGTTAGTTCTAATTAATTCCAAATTCGCATGCACATATCTTTTGAACTTTCACATTTTATCAATACCTATATCTTAATTAATTCTTCCAATATCCCATGTTCGCATACTAATTCACTCTTATGAAACTTGCATGATAATCAATTTCTCACCTATACCAATTTATCTATTCCTTATGCTTATATCCATTATCCACCCAAACACAATTGAGACATATTCCTTTCCGCACTCCATAGTTGATTCTTATAACTCGTTAATTATCGAACGCTCCAATGAGGAACAATTTTCGTATAATTTGTCTCATCATAATATATTCTACCACATGTTCCTTACCTTCATTTCTCCACATAACTCACTTTATTCACGATAGATCACTCACTGACTTGAATAAACAATCGTTATATCGATCTCATGCTTTCAAAACATAATTACACAAAATATACACGAACCTTTTTATCCCCTCAAAGCCGCAATTACTATTCAGTAATTCTCTTACATAATCAGAATCATCTCATTAACATAATGTACGCTTTTTCTTTTTAGTAGCATAGTTTAGCTCTTACGCTAGAGTCTCTGCCAGATGTAATACAAATCAGTTACTCTTGATACTTCACGAAGATACATCTCTGAATGGCACTTAAACAATTTCTTTTCCTCTAATATCTTGACATACATCACCTTGATCATTACATCTTATCTGACAATATATATTTATATATATTCCCATCAATTTGCCCGTTAATAGCTCATACTGCTAAAAACACCTTAATTGCATTTAATTCTCGATAACCATTCTCTTTTTGGTACCAATTCTCAATCATGGGGACCTTACTATATTCAAGTCCCTCATTTTATTCTCTCAAGCTCATTACCGATGCTAACATCTTTAATCGTCTCACTTCTTTCTCGAGCATGCTCATGCCCCGACTCTAACTCATTTTGCACTTGAGCTACCGTAGATATAATCGAGCTTATGTAATAGGCCACCGATTACGCCCTATATCATATTCACGCAAATTATTCATTTATACTTAATCATTTCACCCGTGATAGTAATCCCACTATCGATATACACTTACAAAGGATAATATATTCGCACTCCAACCTTCCTTGCTTACACCCGGCCCTCGCCGCGAGGATCATATACAATCTCTATTCATATACAATCGATCAAGATAAGCACTTTCGCTTTCTTATTCTAACTCATAAAGAATTATTATTATTATTATTATTATTTTACAAGAATTCGCTAGCAATTATCCATTAACTCATCAATTGCAACCTAACATTTTCACTTACCATAGGCTCCCATAAGGTGTGCATTTACTTAGTGCATCAATTAAACCCAACAACTTTTTCATCTATCAATTTCATTGTCTTACATTTCAATCTTTTCATTATGGCATTATACCCATATATTTCAAGACTCAAATCAATATCATAGATATGAAATCATTCTTGATTTTGCACTTAATATATTTTGACTCCAAATCACCAATCCTTATATATAACTCTCATCACAGAATCAATCCCAATTGTAACTTTTCTATATCATAGAATACTTTATTGTCATTTACCTTATACACTGGAAATCTTACCATTGTCACATCTCTATTTTCCTCTATGAATTCAAAACTTCAATGATATACCCAATATAACTCTAATATTGTATTTCACAAGATATCCGTCAATACTAGTACACTAACTATTCATCTGTCTGGTCAAACCATACACTTTTTCCTATTTTGCGATATCAATTACTTCCTTTTATCACATTCTAACACATTATCCTTTTTCTCACTTTTTTTCTAATCGCTTAAACGACTGAGACATATTTATGCATACGACTCATATACTACACTGGGGATCAGTTTTCACTGTCTGTCGTGACACGACTTAAATACACATAACTTGACACACTTTTTTTTTGAAAGCCCATATAAGATTGTACTTCTGGGCTCTGATACCACAAATGTAGCATCCCACTCCCACGAGACCCGAACCCGATATCGACAGTGATATCCGAGCCCGCGACCCGCGAGGGTGGTATGCTAGAGCATTCAATACAGCTTTAAAACTCATTATGATATTTTTTTAAACAATGAAAAGCGCTGAATTAAGAATAAACGATTCGGGCCCGTGATACGAAAACCCATTTCACCATACACTTTATCAAAAATCACTTTTCAAACAATATTTATCAATTAGGCCTCAAACAATTCAAGATTATTTTTGCGTAATATAAATTTACACATAAGTCAAAATAACACAAATGCAGACGTGAACGATCCCGACATCGAACACCGACTCTCTTGTAGTAATCATACTCCTGCTCAAAGAACGGGTACTCTTCAATTCTGAAAATATTTGCAATGTTGGGTGAGTTTATGAACTCAAGAGAAACCATCATCGATGGTTCACTCAATTCATGCATATTCAATCAATTTACCAAATATCACATACTATCACAACTCACAAATGTAAAGCAAACCATTTATGCAATGAACATGTGACACTTTTCATTTTCGCTTGTTGTTGGACTCATATACCAAACTGTGCAAGAACGGGCACATTGCGCTGAGCTGCTGCTTTCAAAACATTGGGCTTGAAGCTCTGTACATTCAAACTGAGGCTCAATACGCTGACTCAAGTCTCGTGCGCTGAAATGAAAGCTCTCATATACGCCATGGATATGCCCCGATACATTGGTCGCTCCGGTCACAATCGCTTTTATCTCGATCATACTTTAATGCATGCAATGAACATGTTCCAATTTCCATTTACAAGTCAATGCTATTTGCCATATCTTCGATTTTCGGTCCGATTTCAATCATATACATTTCCAATTTATTGCATCCTACCATATCACATTGATAGTCACATCCAATGTATCGAATCGCATAATTAACACTTCAATACCAATTTTCATTTCTGACCTTTGGTCCGAGATTCCAATGTAAACACTCACAAACAATTACACACAAATAGCACTTGATAACAAGTTTTCAATACTTGGACACCTATGGTCCAAATCATTCAAAAGCAAACACACATAATCCTCCATTATCTCCACATGGCATAACCACATCATTTTCATCACATATAGATTGAGGAACCAACTAGGTTACTCACCGCATTCCGAGCTAATATCCGAAGTCTCAAGAAGTCGATAGATCGACGCCCAAATGTGCCTCTATAATAATCAGAAAATATAATCATTACCTCTTGTCCAATCGTAACTATTTAATAATGCATATGAAGCAATTTGCAGGTGCACAATGCATGTTCATGATATTCCTGGCCCTAATCCCATTTTTTCTATTAGAAAATCCGCCTAAAATTAGAAACCTATCGCCTGACGGTTGCGCAATTCGGATCTTTATAGGTCCCCAATTAAACAAAATAGTGATTAAAGGTCTACTACCGGGCCACGCCAATTTTCCGCCTAAAATTCCCAATTTCTCACAAATGAAATTCAATATTCTATGCATTCGATGCCTCAAGAATCAAGTCAATCGGACGTCGGACTTGAAAAGTAATTGACAAAAGAAACAAGAAATCACAAAATAATAATAAAATAAAAGAAACAAACCAGCCTCATTGGGCAAGACGTCGCCTAGCGAAGTCGATTTATCCGCCTCGCCGCTAGATGTAGGCGCCGCCTAGTGACCCAAGCGTGATTCCCATTCCCATTTCCTTTTTTCCTGATTTCCAATCCAATTTTCAACACCAATAACTCATTGCACACAATTCAGAAAATTACCAACTATATCTCATTGGAAAGATCATGAAACCCTCTACAATTCTCAAGAAGACCATAAAAAATCAATTTCACCCCTAAGGGTGTCAAAAATCCCTTCAAAGCTACTGCCTACTCAAATCCCATTAAAACAGACAGTACATTGCAATTTCCATAACTCTCAGATTCTTCAGACACAAATTACCACATAAATATGTTCAATAAGTTCACAATGTCATCTACAACTTTCATGAACAACCCAAAATCAAATTCCATTGCTAAACAAGTCCATTAATTCACTCAATGTTGTTGTCCCTGAAATCATTCAATTTGAGCAGTAAACTTATAACAAGCATAACTCCCTGTACACAAGTCAGAAAAATCAGAACTTTATATCCCTGAAAAGATAAATCCTCAAACTTCAATCGTCATGAAGAACTCAAAATCCAATTCAATTTCTAACAATTTCAAAACTGTCATGCAAGTTACTGCCATGATCAGTAATTCATAACCTAATGTAGGTTCAATATTTGAAAACTCATAACTCCCAAATCTGACCTCTAAAAATTACACACCATATATCATTTTCAAGATAATTCCTTCCTCTGCAACTTTACAGAAGATCGCTCACACCAATTCAGTTCACATAATTTGCTAAAATTGCTTCCAACCCGCAAGCTCACAAACTCAACACTTAGGCTAGGTTTCATCAAAATACTCAAAACCAGTCAATAGTAATCAGTTCATATCTCCAATATACAACTCGAAAATTAGCAAGATTAGTGGAAATGGAAAGCTAACTCAATATGCTTCAACTTCCATGAAGACCATTTTCCCAAATTCCATCTCAATTAATTTAGAAAAATCAACAAAGTAATCAGGTCATATATGCGGGTACTGTTCACAGACCCTACAAACAGAAACTTTCCATGCAAAAATTCACCCTTCTAACATTACAATTTAACATCACCTATTTCATACAAAGTTGAAGCCAATATCCCAAAGTTTAAGTGGCCACAAATCTCACCTCATTTGCTCACCTATTCAATTAGTTATGAACAAAACATGACAGTAGGTTCAAAACTCAATTTCCAACTTTCATCAACAACCTAACTCCTATCACTTCGAACATCAAAAACACATCACTAAGCATCCAATTATACCTCTAATTCAACCACAAATTCATCACAACATATACTTATATGATTATACAAAGTTGGCAGCACCTCACAACACCACTTCCATACTTTATTTACATTTATCTAACATCATAACATCATTAACAACATGTAAATTCACAAGCTTCACTACTCTATCCTCTTCCTCACTCAAGCATGCATTAAACCCATTCAAACCTACCCTTATCATCAAATAAATTCTCAAAGGATTCCCATGCATGCTTCTAATTACCATGGCATTCAATACCTATTAAAACATCATTAAAACATCATATAAAGCTTAATTCATTTACTTACCTAATTAGCTTCCAACCTTCACTTTTCCAATTTATTGCACTAACTCCTCAAATCTACCACACCATATATGTCTTTCATCATCATAGGAAGGCTATGGCTTAGCAACAAATCAAAGAACTTTTGAGTGTTTGGAGGAAGGTGAAGAAAGAAGCAAAATCCGATGGTGAGAAAACAAATGGAGAAAATGCTTCGGATGAGTGAGCTAACAACTTAATAACTTGTTTCTTTTCTTGCTTCTAACCAAGGTAAACCGATAGGATCAAGTGAGAAGCATTAATGAAGGTATTTGGTGGCTAATTGTTATTGGCAAAAGCTTTAAAGAAAAGTCAAAATTATGATTCTTTAATCCAGATCCAAAAACTAACCCAATCAACTCAAATGACCCTAATTTCAATTCCAAAATAATATCCCCAATATTACAGTGCCATTGGTAGAAACTTTCGCCATCGAAAATCGAATTCTGCTCGCCACTTGGCTATTTTTTCCGTCCTAAAATTTCCGAATTTCCTAATCATTTTTTTGAAAATTACCTAAATTGCCCAAAATTGTAAAACATATTATAGTCCACTCCCAATAATTGTTCAAACAAGAAACCACATTTTCCACAACAAAACACATTTAGGCCATTTACCTACGATTTTGCTTATCCGAAATTTTCTCCGGATAATTCTAGAAAAATTCCAATAAATCCCTAAAATGTAAAACACTCATTATGCATCTAAATAATTTTCCAAATACAACTTTCACATAAATTTTACAAAATATCTCAATTTGACACTTAAACCGGAAATGTCATGAATGCATGTATGACTATGTGCACAGCAAGAATCACCATTTATAGAGGTCAGATAATGTACGCTCATGTCGCGATATAAATCAATACTCCTAGCCCGTCCCAATTTACTAAAATACCCTTCCCATCGAGATGAGATGTTACAATTTGGCAATCCTTTTAGTACGTAAAACTCACTAATCACCATTGAATTTTCCCATCCGAAAGAACCCCAAAAATTCCAGAAAATTCTCATAAATCCCTAAAAATATAAAACACTCAATGGCGACTTTAACAATTTTTCAAACACAAGAACCACGTTAATCACACTAAAATTACATTAGGCACGAAAACCGTGAATGTCATGTATGTATGTACAAGAATTTCATGTGCACAAATGATATCGTATCAATCCTATTATGCATGAACAGTCCTAAGTCATTCCGATCCATCTCATCCTATGCCAAATTTACTATTTTACCCTTCCAGTAGGGGTGGATGTTACAATTCCCCCTCCTTATAAAATTTCGTCCCTCGAATTTCTCACCAATCTGCTCACTATGACCGTTATCAAATGACCCTACATGTCCCATACACTTGTCCATTCAATGATTAATTTTTTCCTAAAAGTCACAATAACCACACTCAACCGGTTGTTCACCACTTATTTGGCTAACTCATTATCACTCATCACAGAGATTAACTCAACAAGGTCATCAACGATGATCTCACTATCTTAACTATCTCACTTTCCATTTCCGTAGCTATGACTCAAAGACATTATTTCGAACCTATTCACTCATCACGCTTTATCCATCCAATACCCTTTTCTCCAAAGACTACATGCCTAATTCGTATTCCATTGAGTACATCTTTTCAAGGTGATACTTACCATAACCTCCTTCATCTCGTCCCCGATTTATCTACTTTCCTTTGGTACCAATACAAGGACATGTAGCTCCATTTCGCTATAACCAGTGATAATTTACCTAATGCAGTCATTCTTTATGATCCATTGACTCTTAGTCCAAATTCAACTCTCCTTGGACAATTCACTGTTCTATAGTGTTCACGCACTCTATTCGGATAAGTATTTTACTCTATTTCATTTGTCCGATCCTGCCCACCTCCACTAACCCATTTGGCTTTCCTTAGTCACTTTCCTTTATTTCACTCATCACAGCCTCAAATCCATTAGGGTCTTTGACTCCGTTAGGCAATCGTGCAATGTAGCAAAGGTATCCCTACAAAGAAATCGTAACTCTATATCACGATTATAATCCTGTGAAACCCAAACCACTTAAGCATTTTTTTCTGTTGAACATTCAAACCTATAAGCACTTGAATCGATAATCACTTCATTCTATACCCATAGTAACTCAATTTCACTCTTCGCATATTTCTCCTAAAATGTCTAACTTTGATTTCTCAATTTCTTTGCTCATCAATTTCTTTGTTCAATCCCGACACATGCTTATTCTTTGAATCATTCAATACCATTCTCCGACCCCTTGAATCTTCAGATTCAAGATGGGAATCACCAGTTTGATTCCTGAACTATTGACCTTTCTTACCCCTATTCAGTACCACTAAATCTACAACCTCAATTCTTCACAATTACCCTTAATCAACTTGACATTCTGTGAAAAATCCCAATATCTGAATTGATTTGTTCATTGCAGCATTAACTGTTCACTATTTGAGTTTAGTAGTCAGAATTGTCTGTTCATTTCAGCATTGTCGGTATTTATGCCTGTCTCTTTCCTCGAATTAACACTATGTATCCCTATAGGAATCTAAAGTCTCCAAGACTTTAAACAATCATGATGATAACACCAATACCATTTATCAAAGTCAATTCAATTTATCATCGCTCAACACTTTCAAACACATTCCATCTATCATCATAATCACTATCATTTGCTTACCTCGCATACTTCCCAATTAGGGTCTTGATGACTTTTCCAAACATCACTAAACAACATTCTACCTTCTCATTAAGTCCACGATTAATGAATTTACAATCCCTTTACGAAGATAACACTACATCACGCCATTGTCAATTTTCCTTTAGGACTTCTTATCTCTATTCATTTTCTTTCCAATTGATTTTCTCATCCACATTGATATATATATACTAGTACCTAATCATCTCGCATTGACTTCCATCAATTTCCACGCCATTCGAGTATTTCACTTCACATTGCAATAGGATCATCTCAAATTAAAATTCCACTCATGTTATTGGATACTTTACATTTCCGTACACACATGATGATAACTTCAAGAATATGAGATATGACTCAATTTCACTTTTAATTTTGTCCATACTTCTTTCCGCTTGACCATTATTCTTGTTACCATCTTTATACTGCTCACGAAAGTCTCATCAACCAATTATTATCCCTAATTGTTTTCAATCATTCTTCACTATAATGCACTATCTCAATCGTAACAATTTTATGCCATAATTTAAAAGATCGTAACATTCCTTACACTAAGGTTCCTTGTGATACCACATAAACACTTTCTTTCACACTTATTCAGAATCTATACCTCAAAGATTTTATCCGAAACCAAATAGTAACCTATACAATTCAGACTTCCATAAGACTCCTTTCCGCTTATGCTAATTCTCAAATAAATAACTGATGCCATAATCATTTCTCATTTTCTCTCATAAAGGTACATTCAATCCTCCTATGTCTTACTTTAACCTAATATAAACTTTACACTTATAGCCACCATAGAAGCACGATTTAATCATTCATCGATCATCTCGCCCATGATTTCCATGTATCTTTCACATACATTTCATTAATCATGATCAACTTTACTGTCCAATAGGTACTCCCAACGGTAAATCGACTTAAATGTGACAACTCTTTTCATATCACTATCATTGTTTCATTTTTTTCTTTTCATTTCCCTAGTTTCATTCCCATAGCATTCATGTGTCAACTTGACCTTTTAAGGTCATGTCCACTGGCTTATACAATGTCATCTTCTTATTGCTTCGTATTTCTTTAATATCCTCAAACAATCTATAATAGGGCATTCATGTCCCCAAAACACGACAAAATCGTTGATACAACTCTATTGTATCTCTATCTATTTAGCCATCCAGTTACCATTTCTGTGTCTATATACATCTTATCAACCAAATCTAGAATTTCCCGATACACAATCAGTAGAAAATTGTCACCTGTTTTTTCCCTTACTATCCTTTGATACTAGTTTCCAAACTCTAAGCACAATATTCGTGATAACCATTTTAGTCTCACGCTTAGCGCTCATAATCATAACCGCTTTCTCCAATTCATTTCATTTATCTGCATACTTTTATCTCACCATGTCTACTTTTTCTTACTCTACTAAGCACTAAGCATCTTGCTTTTCAGTTCTTTCAGCCTCGATAGACCATTACAAGACACTTTTGATCTTCTTACAATCTCGCTTATCTTCATCTACCTATGATATCTATCGATATCAAACACAAATGCAAGATGAATCCATATCCACTGATCGGATCATCTACGCTTACTCAGCCCAAGATTTCTCGAGTTCATCGTATCTACAGTCAGAACTTCATCATCCCGGACTTTTAATCTCACTTAGGCCTATAACCAGTATACTTCTCATATCTCCAGTGGACCTCTCCAAGTTCTAGACATATTCATTTTCTCGTCGCCATCATATTGCCACTTTAATCCGGAATTCATCAGGATATCACTTCTTTCCTTAAATTTAAGCCAACATAGTCATTCTAACCACAAGACATTATAATTCTCATTATTGATGTTTCCTTTTCCATTCCTCATTGCCCATACACATTCATGGGCTCACATTCAAATACGGTCTCACTTTTCTCTCACTTAGTCACTTAACACATATGCACACGAGGATTTCTACTAAATGATCGATCGGGATCAGCTTCACGGTTCCCACGGTCGCATACGACTCAAATGCATGCAACCTTAACTTATGCTTTCAGACTATGCCCAGATACATTCGTATTTGGCTCGATACCACCTAAATGTAACACCCCACTCCCGAATGACCCGACCATATTATGGGTGATATCCGAGTCCGTGTTCATGAGGGTGGAGTACTACATCGATCGGTAAAACACGGTATACAATTTTTTTAACATACATTGGCCCGTAAAAACAACGGTAAAACAAAGAAGTAATTTAAGCCCATGAGCATAATAAACTATTTCCAGTTATTACAAACAATCAACAATCATTACAATCAGCAACAATAATGCAATTGTCAATGTAAAACAATAACACCATATCGGCTTAGTCTAAATACAAAGCTTTGTTATACAATGATTGCGAACATAATTTAGTAAGACACTAATGCGCATACTAACCGATCCCACCTCTATCCTTCACTTGCCTACAGAGACATACTCCCGCGTCGAACGGGTACTCTTCAAATCTGAAAAATAGATTGCAATTTTGGATGAGTTTGCGAACTCAATGAGGAACCATCATCGATGGTTCACCCAATTCATGCATATACACAGTATAACATGATACACACGCTATTTCACCAAAACACATTCGAAGTACCACATGATTACTATATCACCAAAGGAACCAATTCAAATGCACATGAAATGCGATGTGACGCTTTTCCAATTTATTACGTTGTTGTGACCGAGCACCTAAAACTGTCCCATTAAGGGCCCATTAAACGGTGAGCCTTAGGCTCTGAATCATCAGGGCTCAAGGCCCAATCACGTTGAGCTTTAAGCTCGCTATCGCTCGGGTCACAACCGCCAATTATCGATTATGCAATTATGCATGAAATGCATATATCCAAATAAAACAAAATCAACATCATAACTGATCCCAATTCAACATATTCACACAAGTCACTCACAAGTAATCACATGAAAATCACATATAGCACTTCTATGTCAGAATCACCAAATCCATCGGACCCCCGGTCCGCAATCCAGGCATAAACAAACACAATCGTCCCACCATTATTCTCCACAGAGTTATAAGTGCATAATTATAAACACTTACTAATCGAGGAACCATCTAGGTTACTCACTTGTATTTCCGAGCCAAAATCTGGCCGTTTCAAAGGACGCCGGTGGACCGACGCTCCAAGTGTGACTTTATAACAATGGATAAGATACAAACATTATCAATTGTTCAATCGAGTAATTTCGTAATGCACATGTAACACTTAAAAGGTGCACAATGCATGATCATGATATTCCGGCCCTAATCCTTTTTTCATTAGAAAAATCTATCTAAAATTAGAAACCTATTGTCACGACGGCGCAATTCGCACCTCTATAGGTCCCCAATTAAACAAAATAAAGATTAAAGGCACCGCTACTCCGGCCACGCCAATTTCTCGTCCGAAAATCTCCAATCTCTCAGAAAATGAAATTCAATATTCTACTTAATCCGATCCTCAAGAATCAGGTCAATCGGATGTCGGACGGAAAAGTTATTCACGAAAGAAACCAAAATGCAACAATGAATATATAGATATATAGCCCTTATTTCCTTCTCTTTTCGCTTTTCAACCAAACTTCCAACACCTATAACTCTTGCACACAATTAAGTAAATTACAAACCATACCTCGTTAGAAAGATCATGAAACCCTCTACAAGTTTCATGAAGACCAAAAAAATCAAGTTCACCCCTAAGGGTGTCAAAAGTCCCATTGAAATTACTGCCCACACATTCACTTCTTAAAACAGAACAGTCATTTGAAATTCACTATCTTTCATTCTATTCAGTCCAAAATTATACAATAAATATGCTCATCAATATCACAATGTTATCTACAACTTACATGAACAACCCAAAATCAGATTAACTTGCTAACTAGGCCAAATAATTCACTCAAGGTTGCTTTCCCTGAAATCACTTAATTTGAGAAGTAACTTTCTATCAATCATATCTCCCTGTATACAAGTCAAACAAATCACCAATTTATATCCCTGAAAAGATATAATCTCAAACTTCAATTCTTAATGAAATAACCAGACTCCAATTCAGCCTCTAACAGTGTCAAATCTGTTATGCAAGTTTCTGACCTAATCAGCAATTAACATCACAATGTAGGTTCAAATTGTGAAAATCCATAACTCCCACATCTGATTTCCAGAAATTATATGCCATACACCATTTTCAAGATGAATGTGTCATCTAAAACTCTTTAGTAGATTTCCAACACCAATTCAATGTACAAAAATTACTAAAATTCCTTCTAATCTGAATGTACACCAAATTTGACATTCCAGCTAGGTTTCATTCAATGCATAAAAACAGCCAACAATCATCAGTCCATAACTCCTAATAGACATATCGAAAAATTGTAAAATCAGTGGCATTGGAAAACTAACTTAATAGGCTTCAACTTTCATTTAGTCCATTTGTTCTAATTCCTTCTCAATTAATTTAGAAAAATTAGCAAAACTCTAGGTTATGGTTTCGGGTACTATTCATTCCAGTCAAAAGCAGTAACTTTCCAAGCCAAATTGCAACCTCTTAAAGCTAAAATTGGACAACACCTATTTCACACAAAGTTGTAGCCAACATCCCAAAGTTTAATTTTGAATAAACCTCACCTCATTTGCTCACCTACACAATTAGTTATGATCAAAACATTACAATAGGCTCAACACCAAATTTTCCAGATTTCATCTATACCTCATCCTCTTCCATTCTATCACTTTACCTACATTAATATACATTCATTTACAACTCCAATTCAGCCACAAACTCAACACAACAATTATTTGTATACTTAAACAAAAGTTGGCAGTACACATATACACAATTCCCATACTTTATTTCCATTCATTACACATCATAAACATCATTAACAACCTTACTTTCACATTCTTTAACTACTCTATCCATTTCCCTCACACAAGCATGCATTAAACCCATTCAAACCTACCACTTTCATGATCAAATTAATGCATCAAGGATCCCCATGAATGCACCTAACTACCAAAAGAAGGAAAACAAACATCAATACTCACCAAACAAGTTGTAAACTCTTCACTTCTCCAAGCTTCACTCAAACCTCTCAACCTCTCTTCACACCTATGGTTACCACTCTTTAAGGCAAGGATTGAGCTTTTTGTGCATAAAAGAAGAGTAAGCACATAGGATATGAAGGCCTAGATAAGTGGAGGAAGGTAGCACTTTAAAAGAAGAAGAAAACAAGCAAAGGAAGGAGGAGGAACACCCACGAAGGAGGGAGGAAACACACCAAGAAAGAAGAAGCAAGGTTTCGTATGAGAGGTGACTAAATGGCTCTTTAATTGGCTTTGTTTATCAAATGGCCAAGAGAAAGTCGTAGGTGATAAATAAAAGAGGACAAAGTTCATTAATGAAAAGGGACACTTGGCATTTAAATGGGAAAAAGACAAAAATCAAGTTAATCCTATTAATTAAGAACATTAATCCCACTTAATCTTTAAGCCATCTTATGCTAATGGCTCTTTAAAATATTCCTAAAATCATTTATCCACTAATCTCATGCCATTTGGCAATCCCTTTTCAGTACAGAAAACTCACTCAATCAGTCAGTTGGAATTTTTCCGGTCCGGGCAAGAACTCTGAAAAATTTCAGAAAAATTCTCATAAATCCTTAAAAATATAAAACACTCAATGGCGTACTCAGAACAATTTTTCAAACACAAGAACCACGTTAATCACACTAAAATTATATTAGGCACGAAAATCGGGAATGTCATGTATGCATGTACAGTAATTTCATGTGCACAAATGATACTGTGTATCAATCCTATTATGCATGAACAGTCCTAAGTCATTCCGATCCATCTCATCCTATGCCAAATTTACTATTTTACCCTTCCAGTAGGGGGTGGGATGTTACAATTCATGCGTGGAATTCAAAACCTGTATGCATAAAACATAATAACAGATCATGAACACTTAAGCTCATAAGCATAACACAATGGTTTGGGTTAGTCCGGGTTCATGACGTACTACACATTCCCATCGAAATGGTCCCGTAGACGTAGTTTCTTGAGGAGTCCTCGGGGGATCCTCGTGCCACTATGGAATGCGTAAAGCCTTTTCATGGTCAACGTGCACGTGACAGTTCTTGGGACAATCACAAACCCACGTAACATGCATGGTTCAAAGTCTTGTAAACTTGATAGCCAAACTGGCACTTGCTTGTAAACTTGCTTTTCATACATTTCGGAAAACATGATTTCATGCACATGTGTTCTTGAAATGAGAAAACTCTTTTGAAACCTTTTCGTTAATCATGAATGCAAATCATATGGCAAACATATAATCAATTCACATTAGCACATAAGGCAACATTGATGATGCAATTTAAAGCATGAAATGCTTTAAATCTTTCTTGAATTAAACAAAACAATGAGTGACTTATTTGCTCTATTATAAATATGAACCCACCTTGGAATTCTTCCTTAAAACTCTCTTAGGAATGCCTTTCCTCTCGTTCCCCTTGCTCCTCTTGCCTCACTTGATTTCCTTAACCAAACAACCAAAATTCCAATCAATTTGGGGTAGGAATCGGAAAGTCATACTATAACAGTTCAAACTATAACTTGTTATGAAACATAAATTCTATGCTCAACTTCCATCCAAAATTAAATATCCTTAAAGACTGAATCAGAACTTCATTTCTTCACAAAAATTGTAGCCATATGTCTCTAGTTTACATCTCAAAAATAATCATCTCATTTGAACATCTACATCAAAAGTTATGCGCAAAATACCAAAGCATGTCGCCGCAGGAAAATGGCCGCTCGCCGCGACGAGAAGATGGAGCGAGTCGCGACAAGTCTGCAAGATCATGACATGCTCATCCGCAGGTCGCGACGCTGACGGCAGAAAGTTCAAAACTCAATTTTTCACTTTTCTCAACCATAATCCTCCCATCTTTCAATTATAAACACATCTAAACATTAAAACACCTCCTAAACTTCATTTCTAACCTCAAAATCATTCATAACAACAACATGATCATCAACCCTAAAAGATTTAACCATTTTCCGAAAACCTCTAAACAACCAAAACCTACATAATCTAACCTATATTAGGGTTTCATCTAACCCAAATAAAAATGAATAAGCTCATACTTACTTGATAATGCTTCAAGTCCTTCAAAATCTTCAAGGATCCCCAAAGCCCTACCTTCCCTCTCTTTTTCTCTTCTTCTTCCTCTCTTCCACGATGCTCACTCTCAAAAAAGGCAAGGGTTTCTTCTTCTTCTAATTTTCTACACTTAAGCCTTAATGAATAAGTAAAGACCAAAATGCCCATCCATTATGCCTTATAACTCTAAGACCTTAAGTGACTTGCCCATTTTGCCCTTATTCATTCTTACTTAGTCATTTTCACTTATACCATACTATACTCAAATAAATCTTAATTTTTCATTAATACTTTCAATTCAATCAAACTATGCCATAAATCAATAACATCCAAAAAGAAAAATTTGGAGCCCAACATTATACAACTGAGACATCTCGCTCGGTAAAGCCAGCTTATAGGTCAAAGGCCTTATACGCTCAATGATCTCAAATGGACCAATGTACCTAGGGCTTAACTTGCCCTTTTTCCCAAATCTCAGCACTCCTCTCCACGGTGACACTCGAAGGAAGACCCTGTCTCCCACATTATATTCCATCTCCCTCTGATGCTGATCCATATAACTTTTCTGTCTATCCTGAGCCGCTTTTATTCGACTCCGGATCAATTTTACCTTATCCACTATATCCTGAATCAGCTCTGGACCCTCAATCATTCTCTCACCTTCTTCATCCCAATACAAAGGCGATCGATACTATCTTCCATATAAAGCCTCATATGGTACCATCCCGATGCTACTATGATAATGATTGTTATAAGCAAACTCAATCAAGGCCAAATACTGATCCCATGCTCCTCTAAACTCCAATACACATGCCCGAAGCATATCCTCAATAGTCTTAATTTTCCTCTCACTCTGTCCATCTATTTGAGGATGAAATGCTGTGCTGAAATTCAACCTAGTACTCATAGCAGACTGCAAACTCTTCCAGAACCTCGAAGTAAATCTGGGATCCCGATCAGACACTATAGATAATAGAACCCCATGCAGTCTCACTATCTCAGTCACATACTTCTGGGCCAACTGATCAAGCGAATTGTTCTCCCTTACTGGCAAGAAATGGGCCGATTTAGTTAACCGGTTCACAATGACCCAGATAGCATCATGTTGCCTCGACGTCCTAGGCAACCCCATAATGAAAAACATAGTAATTCGTTCCCATTTCCACTCAGGAATGGGCAACGAATGGAGCTTTCCCATTGGAGCCTGGTGCTCAGCCTTAACCTGCTGGCACGTGATACACCTGGAAACATACTCCGCCACCTGCTTCTTCAAGCCAGGCCACCAAAAATGTGGCTTAAGAGTGTTATACATCTTGGTAGTACCAGGATGCATAGCATAGGCGGCCATATGCGCTTCCTCCAGAATCTCTCGCCTCAAATCATCCACATCAGGCATACATAATCTCTGTCCCATCCATAAAGTCCCATCTCTCACTTCAAATTCAGAACTCGAATCAACCTTTACTTTTTCAATCAATTTCACCATAGCAGGATCCTTGTCCTGAACTCTCCTGATCCTGTCATGAAGCATCGGTCTGAGCTTCAAAGTGGCTATTAAAGCCCCATCCTGCTCCAGATTCAACTGAACATTCAAAGCTCTCAACTGAATCAAATAAGGCAATTTCAAAACCTGAATCTGAGCTGCACTCATGTGAGACTTCATTCTCAATGCATCTGCCACCACATTAGCCTTCCCTGGGTGGTACTCAATCGTACAGTCATAATCCTTCAGTAGCTCAATCCACCTCCTCTGCCTCAAATTTAACTCTCTCTGACTCAGTAAATACCTAAGACTCTTATGATCAGTAAAAATCTGAAAAGTCTCACCATACAAGTAGTGTCTCCAAATTTTCAGGACGAAGACAACTGCAGCTAACTCCAAATCATGCACAGGATAATTTACCTCGTGAGACCTTAACTGTCTCGAGGCATAGGCAATCACTCTACCATGCTGCATCAAAACACAACCCAATCCCTTATGCGAAGCATCACTAAAAACCTTATAACCTCCGACCCCTGATGGTATAGCTAACACCGGTGCAGTAGTCAACCGATGTTTCAGCTCCTTAAAACTCTTCTGGCACTCCTCAGTCCATCTGAATGCCACATTCTTCCTCAAAAGTTTTATCAGAGGGGCTGAGATCAATGAAAACCCCTCGACAAACCTCTGGTAATAACCAGCCAATCCTAGGAAACTCCGAATCTCAGACATGTTCCTTGGAGCTTCCCACTTCATCACAGCCTCTATCTTGCTCGAATCAATCTGAATTCCCTCTCCAGTCACTATATGACCCAGAAACACTACCTCATCCAGCCAAAATTCACACTTACTGAATTTAGCATAAAGTTGTTTATCCCGCATAAGCTGCAGAACCACTCTCAAATGCTCAGCATGCTCCTGTCTAGTCCTCGAATACACCAAAATATCATCAATAAAGACAATAACAAACTGATCCAGGTATGGCTGAAAGACCTTATTCATAAAGGCCATAAAAGCTGTCGGGGCATTAGTCAACCCAAACGGCATTACCAGAAACTCAAAATGCCCATACCTACTCCTGAAGGCACTCTTAGGCACATCAGCCTCTGCTATCTTCAGCTGATAGTACCCTGACCTCAGATCCAGTTTAGTAAACACCTGAGCTCCCTGCAACTGATCAAACAAATCATCGATCCTACGTAGTGGATACTTATTCTTTACTGTCACCCGATTCAGCTGCCTGTAATCGATGCACAATCTCAGAGTCTCATCTTTCTTCTTCACAAATAATACTGGAGCTCCCCAGGGTGAAACACTGGGCCTAATAAACCCCTTCTCCAACAACTCCTGCAACTGAGCCTTCAGCTCCCTTAGTTCCACAGGTGCCATCCTATATGGAGGTATTATAGCACCCCACTCTCGCGAGACCCGAACCCGACATCGACGGTGATATCCGAGCCCGTGACCCGCGAGGGTGGTATGCTAGAGCAGTCAAATACACTTTAAAACACTCACTATGCTATTTTCTTTTTTGTTGTTGTGACCGTGCGCCTGAAATTGTCCCAATGACGGGCACATTACGTTGAGTCAGTGGCTCTAAAATCGTTGGGCATGATATGCCCTGCAGTGAGCCTGTGGCTTTAATAATCGTTAGACCTGAGGTCCTGTGCCTTGAGCTTAAAGCTCTCATATACGTTGGTACCACCGGTCACAACTACCATTATCTGATCATGCAATTATGCATGAATGCACATGTCTCATTTTCCATTTCGATACCATGTTTCATATCTTCGAACCTTTGGTCCGGTATTTCAATCATATGCAATTTCAATTCATTTTCACTTATGCATTTACAATTCAATTCGCTAATGCATTCATAAACATTTACTCACATTAGCACTTCAAGATCACATTTTACTATTTCAACACCGTGGTCGAAATCAATCAAAAGCAATCACACATATATCCATCCTTAACTCCACATGGCATGAGTGCATACAATTAAACACATAAGGTTGAGAAACCAACTAGGTTACTCACCTAAGAACTTCCAAGCTAATGCCGGGAAGTCTCTGCAACGTCCGTGGGATGACGTTCCAACTGTGCCTCTATAACATTAAAATGAGTACACATTACCAACTGTATAGTTAGAAATATTAAACAATGCACATGAAATAATTAAAACGTATACAATGCATGTTTATGGCATTCCCGGCCCTAATCTAAAATTTTCTCATCATAAAAAATCCATCTAAAAATTAGAAATCTAACGGCACCGAAATTACTCAATTCGGGCCTCGATCGGTCCAAAAATAAATAAAACAGTGGCCACAAAACTATTACCCAGACCCACGTCAATTTCCCGTTCAAAAATTCCCAATCTCTCAGAAAATGAAATTAAATATTCAATGAATCTGATGCCTCAAGAATCAGGTCAATCGGACGTCGGACGGAAAAGTTATTCACGAAAGGAAACCAAAATTCACATTAAACAATTAATATCTATATATATATATATATATCCCTTATTTCCTTCTCTCTTTTTTTCCTGATTTCCAACCAAACTTCCAACACCCATAACTCTTTGCACACAATTTAGAAAATTATAAACCATATCTCATTGGAAAGATCATGAAAACCTCTACAAGTCTCATGAAGACCATAAAAATCAATTTCACCCCTAAGGGTGTCAAAAATCCAATCAAAGCTACTGCCCAGTGAATGCCTCTCAAAACAGTGCAGGATTTGGCAAAATCTATAACTTTCCAGTTCCTCAGTCAAAAATTACAACATAAATGCCCAAAGAAAGATCAAAATGTTTTCTACAATCTTCATGAACAACCTGAAATGAAATTCCATTGCTAACTAGGTCAAACAATTCAACAAAGAATCTGCCTACTGAAATCAACCAATCTGGACAGTAATTTTCTAGCTAGCATAACTCCTTCCACAAATGTCAAAAAAATCACTACCTTATATCACTGGAAAGATAAAATCTCATACTTTAATTTTCATAAGGACTAAAAATCCAATTCAATCTCTAACAATTTCAAAACTGTTATGCAATTTTCTGCCATTATCAGCAATCCATGACCTAGCTTAGGTTCAGTTTTAGTAAATTCATTACTCCCAAATCTGACATCCAAAAATTACATGCCATATATCATTTTCAATATAATTTCTTGCTCTACAACTTTTCAGAAGATCACTGACGCCAATTCAATTCACATAAATTGCTAAAATTGCTTCCAATCCGAATGCTCACAAAATCTACACTTAGGCTAAGTTTCATCAAAATGCTCAAAACCAGTCAATAGTAAACAGTTCATATCTCCCAATATACATATCGAAAAATTGCAAGATCAGTGGAAATGGAAAGCTAACTTGATAGGCTTAAACTTTTATGAAGACCATTTTTACCAATTCCTTCAAAATTAATCTAGAAAAATCCTCAAAGTATCAGATCATTAGGGTCGGCTACTGTTCACACAGCACCAAGTAATTCACTTTGTTTGCCAAATTTAAAATCCTTAAAGGCAGAATTGAGCAACACTCCCTTCATATGAAATCTAGCCATAATTCTTAAGTTTAATTTAAAACAAACTTCAGCTCAATTGGACAACCACATCTCAAGTTATAAGCCAAAATCTAAAACCTACACAACTCACATTTTCCAGATTTCATTCCTTACCTCTTCCTCTTTCATTCTAGCATTTTACCTACTTCAATATACATCCATTTACACCTCTAATTCAGCCACAAAATCATCACAACAATTACTTGTATAATAGAGCATAATTGGCAGCAACCACATACACAACTTCCTTACATCATTAACATTCATCTAACATCATAAACATCATTTACAACATTCAATTCACAATCTTTAACTACCATATCAATTTCTCTCACACAAGCATACATTTAAACCCATACAAACCTCCCACTATCATGATGAAATAAATGCATAAAGAATCCCCATGAATGCTTCTAACTACCAAAAGAAGAAAAACAAACATCAATACTCACCAAACAAGTTGCAAGGTCTAATTTCCTCAAATCTTCAAGTTCACACCAACTTTTATTTCAATCCTCACCCACGGCTATCACAAGCATCACAAAGATCATCATCAACTCAAGGCTTGAGCTTGGTTTATGTGTGAAGAGAAGCAAGCAAGGTACCAAGGAAAACTTCTTGTAGGGGATGAGAAGAAGAAAAACTCAAAGGAGGAAGGCAATAAAGGGAGCTACGGGTGAATGAAGAATGGAGGCTTTCAAAGTGTTTTATTTTTTTAAATGAGGCAAAGAGAGAGTCGTGGGAAGCCAGCCCACTTAAAACAATTATTAAACTATTTAATTAAGGCATCCCTAGGCAAGTGACAAGTGTCACTTGCCACCTATCCTGATTTTTATTCCGGTTCCAAATTTCACTCCAATTTCTCTCCAAATTCTAATGGCTCACAATTCATAATTCCTAAAATCATGTACCTAATTTCCCAATGCCATTAGATAGTCTTTTCGACACCGGAAACCCACTCAGCCAGCCAGTTGGAAAATTTTCCGATCCAGACAAGTATCCCGAAAAATTCCAGAAAAATTCTCACAAATCCCTAAAAATGTGAAACACACCTAGAGGCACTTCAAAATCCATTTTTCAAACACAATTCTCACACAAAATTTCACAAAAATTACAATTAAACTTTTATGCCGGGACATGTCATGAATGCATGTATAACCATGTGCATGTGCAACAAATCATCAATCATATCACTATAGAAACCATAATTCCTGAAATCACAACTCCAATTATTTCATGCCAATTGTCAATCAATCTCGGAACCATAATTCAATTAATCGGTCACTAAGCCAATTTTTCGGTCCGGACCCAATACTCTAAAAATTTCAGAAAAATTCCTATAAATTCACAAAAATAAGAAACATCCAATCTCACACTCCAATTTCAATTTCCAATCCTCTAAATTCAATTTCATTCCAATTCTCAATTCAAATCCTGATTTGTACTATTATATAACCACATTTCCAATATTTACACAATTTAATCAGGAAATTGTCATACATGTATGTACATACATATGCTTATGCAATCACTAATCATTTACCAAAACTATAAAAGCTATAATGTATGTGCAATCCAACATTTGCCTGTACTCAATCCTGACCCGATCTAAATTACCGATATACCAATCACACCGGTAACGGGATGCTACAGGTATAGATATAGGAGCAGTACCTGGAACTAAGTCAATAGTAAACTCTGTCTCCCGATCCGGCAGTAAACCCGGTAACTCATCAGGAAACACATCTGAAAATCCCCTAATCACGGGAATGTCCTGCAACCTTGCTCCACTCTGGTATCAATGACATGGGCCAAGTAGGCCTCACATCCCCCCTGCATCAATATCAGGGCACTAAGGAAAGAAATCATCCGAGCTGGCACTGACTGACTAACACCTCGAAAAACTGCTCTAGGCTGACCAGGAGACTCTAATACGACCTCCTTGGTATAGCAGTTCATGATAGCCCTATGGGCAGTAAGTCAGTCCATCCCCAAAATAACATCAATCTCCCTCAATGGCAATACTATAAGGTCTGCCCTCAGCACTGCTTGATCAATCTGGATCGAGCATCCCTTGCAGACCTCTCCCAATGCGGTAGTACTACCTAAAGGTGTACTCACCTCTAACCCATACTGTAGTATCTCCCTATCCCCATGCAATCTACATGTCAAATGCGGTGCAACAAAAGAATGCGTGAATCCTGGATCCAACAATGCAAATGCCTCAATATCAGAAAAAAAAGCATACCAACTACCACATCAGAGAATCCACGGGCCTCCACCGTCATATAGCGTGACCACGGCTTGCGGCGTGGTGGCTACCCGACCCTTAGTCCTCACAAAGGATCCCTCAGCCTCTACCTCGGCCCCTCTGTCCAAATCCACCTCCTCTACTCTGGTGCACCGTGGTATTGCTGCCTGATCTTGCATTGACAACGGACTGAGGTCCCATAGTAGCAGGGCAATTCCTAATCTGATGATCCATGGAACCTCATTTAAGACCAGCTCCAGTCATTCGCCAACACTCCCCACTGTGTCTCTTCTCACAATGCTCACAGACTGGAAGATTTTGCTCTGATCCTCTACCACTGCCACTGCCAGTCAGAACTCCCTCTCTACCCATATCCTCACTGTCTCAGGATCCTCCAGGTGTTGGAACCCGATTTCAGAACCGGACCCCAACCGGAAAACGGAAAAGACAAAAGTGAAAACGGACAGAAACTTCCGGAAACAAAAAGTGAAGGTCGAACCCGGAAGTGGGCCAAAGCGAAAGCGGAAGTAAAAGTATAAGCAACATTGAAACGAAAATGGGAACGCAGAAGCGAAGCGAATGAAAACGGATTCGAAAGAACGAAGCCTGAATTCAATCAATTCCAAACGAATCAAACAAACCGAGTGGAAAGATTCTGACATCCGCGAAGAAAAAAACTTTTCGAAACAACGTCGCATTGGATACCCTAAGACTAACTTGGTCCAAACTAATCCGAAACCGGTATATTTTTTTTTTTTTGTCATTCATGTTCTCTTTAATCAATCGCATACAACTCAAAACAATACAATTTCCCATTTGGAAATTCTCCCATTCTAATCTCACTATCCTTTGCCATTAGCTCAAAACACTCTTAATCATGCATATCTTAATCGCATCTTTAAAACTCTTAATCTTAAACTTATTCTAACTTGCTATAACCCGATTTTATCGAAAATCGGGCAGCATAACGGTTGTATTTTGAACAACCCAAAAATCTGCAGATCAAAAATACACACTTCTAAAATCACATCCAACCATAACAACCATCATCGGACCTCCAGTCTGGAATTTCCAGCAGAAACAATGCAAACCTATAACTACACTACTTCAATAATTCTCAAACCAAAATCTATCATCAGAACTCAATCTCATTCATATACATCTCACGTCAAAATACAAATGCAAGATTCAATCTAATCCACTCATATTTATAAACAATCATAACTCATATCCCAAAATCATCACAACCCAACTATATACATTAATTCATAATTCATATACCTCATCAAACCAGAGTGGCATTTTCAAGCCACGATATAAAACCAAATGCCAAAATCTCAACTAACCCTATTACAGAAACATGCAAAACTGATGTCTTGACCGTCTTCATCCGATCTCCTGCTCGAAACCTGGAGATGGGGATGAAAGGTGAGGTGAGCTTACAAACTCAATGGGTACCACATTTATAAAATAAAACATAAGCAGGAATCATTTTTCACAAAGTTTTGCCCAAAGGCTTATTTTTCAAACTTCTCAACTTTTAAAACATTCATAAATAATTTCAAAAGTTCTTCTCGGTTGAAACCCTTAATTTCTTATTGCTCAAACTTCTCGAATTCTTTGTTTTCACACTTCATAAATAATTTCAAAACATGCACGCAGCACATAACAATGCATTACAAAGTAACAAATCAAAAACACATAACATATCAAAGTGGTTTGGTTCGGTCCTAACGAAACGTACTGCACATTCCCGCATAGTGGTCATGTGCAACCGTGAACGGAGGGGAGTCCGAAATCGGAGCTTTTATGCCACTAGCTGGCAGCCGGGAGAAGGCTATCAGAGGGAGACCAGTGCACTGACTCTTACAGAGGGGACCTCACCAAACCCACATAATACACATAATTCGAAACCGAAAATTCGAATTGCCCGAAGGCACTTTTTAGAAATCTTGATTTTCAAACTTTTCATACTGTGTCATACTAGACACATTCACATATTCACATAGCTCACATATTCACATATCACATCAATAAACATATTCAATCTCAATTCAGAATTTAATCACGTATAGATCAAAATCGAACAATGAATGCAAGTTATTTCTTTAAAACATAAATCAAACATATGCAGATTCATAAAGCACATTGTTCAATTATTTTTTTCAATTTATTCAAAAACATAATTTTTCATAAATCTTGTATTTTAAGTAAAACATTCCGAAAACATTTTCATAACTTATCAAATTAAATTAAAATAGCGAATTTAACAATTTACGCGATTTCTTAAATCCAAATCACTAAAATGAACGTCAAAATCTTTCTTCATTTCTCAATTTATTTTAAAACTCGTAACCCTTTTCTAAAAACATTCGGGAACAATAAAATTCAATACTTTCTCAATTTTTCAATCAATCTCCCAAATCCTTTGAAAACAAGAAATTGAACCTTTGTGTCTTCTTTTTTCATTGAAACTTCAGAAATTTTCTTAATTTATCAAATATTTAAACTTGCAACACCTTTTTTTTTATATTCGAACTTAACCACTACTTTCTAACAAATTCCAAATAGTCAGAAAATCATAACTTTTCTTTATAACTCTCCCAAAAATATTCGAAAATCAGATTTTGTTTTCACAAATTTGACTAAATGATATTTTTATACAATTTCCAAAGTATTTGAAATCATCATTTTCAAACACATTTATTAACAATATTTTATAACCAATTCAGAGTATTCAAAAATCCCAAAATTTGCAAATATTTTCATAAACAATGGTTTATAAGTAATTCCAAAAGTATTTGGAAAATCCTAAATTTTCAAACCTTTACTGAAACTATAGTTTAGAAACACTTTCAAAACTATTTGGAAATTCTAATTTTCAAACCTTTACATAAACTTTATAACAATTTCAAAAGCAAATAGAAGTCAAAATCTTTCAATCATTTTCATATACAATACTTCACAAATAATTTCCAAAAGTATTATGAAATCCTAATTTTCAAACATTTCCATAAACAATATTTTCTAGACACTTTCAAAATAGTCGAAATCATAAATTTTCGAGACACTTTCATAAATAATATTTTATAACTAATTTCGAAAGTATTCTAAATCATAATTTGTTCAAGCATTTATAAACAATATTTTATAAATAATTTCAAAAGCAATAAACTTAATCATTCCACACTTGTAACAATTTTTCAAACCCATTTGGAAATAGATAAAAGTCGATACTTTCTTTCTTAATTTTTTCTTTTTTTTGAAATGGAAGCATGACTTATAATTAAATCAATCAAATACAATGAATTCAAACATTTTGGAAATTTCTTAGGTCACTCCAAATCAATGAATTTAATCTTCTCAATTGTATCAAATCACTTAAAAATCAAGGAATGCAAAATCAAACATTTTATTCACTTCCAAAACAATTTTAGCAATATATCCAATCGTCAAAACATTTAATTTAACCAAATTTGGTAATTTCTTTAAATAATTCAAACCTAAAGTAATACAATGTCTTAACGAACTCATTCAAAACCATAATTTATAAACACTTATACTTTCTTGAGTTTTCAAAACATACACAAAGCTTATAATTTCAAAATAAATATGGTACCCACCTCGAATCGATGTTTGAAGCTCGTCCCTAATCCTCAATTTCTCCAATCTTTTCTTCTTTCCTCAAATTAAAACTTCCCTAAGCCAATATCACCCAAAATTTAACATCATAAATCACATAAACCTCACAATTAACTTAAAAAATCACAAACTCATCATATTTCAAGCCATCTAAATCAAACAATTTCCAAAAACTCCAAATCCCACAAATTGGGCATAAATCCCTAATTCACCATAATCCAAAATTAAGCATAATCCCAGCATAATCTCTTCAATTCACCTTAGAAAACTCAAATCCATAACCCTTCCAAGCCAAAACAACCAACATCTCACTACAAAATTCAAAATCAAACAAAACCTCTCTCTTACCTTTTTCCCCTCCATTTTCGGATTTATTGCATTCCATAAGAAACTATCATCTTCTTCAACCTCTTACCTCTTGAAACAAACGAAAATCTGGCTGGAAACCCATGGAAAAACCGAAACTTGCATCACTCTTCTTCTTCTTCTTTCTTCAACGATGGCTTCTCTTTTCTCTCTTTCTCTCTTTCTCTCTCCGTTTCTTTCTTATTTTTGCCTAAGACTATCATGCTTCTTCCTTCTTTAAACGACAGCACACAAGTCCTTCACTTAATAATAGCCAAAAGACTTAATTGCCCCACCACCTTAAGTGATGTTCCATATTTGCCCCTAAAAACAGCCATCTTGCTTCCTGATTTTGGGCAACTAAACGACATAATTTGGCAAAACTTTCTTCTTGAAAAATGACATAATCCGATACCTATCAGCCTCAGTAGATATCACAGTAGTGGCATACCCCATTAGTTCATTAAACCGCACCTCATAATCTGCCACTGTCATCCTACCCTGCTTCAACTCTAGAAACTCCTGCATCTTCATCTCAAGATACACCTTAGGCATATAATTATCTCGAAATGTCATCTGAAAATTCTCCCATATCAGTAGGCAAGGCCTGGTGTTACTGCCCGGACAGTCTTCCACCACTGATAGGTCGGGCCCTGCAGGAGAGACACTGCATAGTCAAACCTCTCCTCTGAATCACAATCCATCTGGTCGAAGACTCTCTCGATCCTTTCAGCCATCCTCACCTTAGCGAGGTGCGTACTACCGTGAAATCCACAATTTACCCCCTACAGCGATCATCATACCTCCTCTCCCGTCTCACGGGAACTTTAGGAGGCAGCTCCTCAGAACGAGGCATCGATGACTCCCTACTTGCTCCGACTGATTCTTGGTCAACTGGTTGATCAACCTGATCACCTAGAACGGATGACCTATAACAAAACAATGAGTTCGATTAATTTCTGCAGTTCTCACATTAATTCAAGCCTAAATATTTGCCTAGTCCCAACAGATGCCAAACCATGCTCTGATACCACCTAAATGTAACACCCCCTTACCGTAGGGTATACACTGGGATGCTCGTAGGTCATTCCGATACATATCCTACAATAAGGGTGCACTACGAACGATCACTACTATACTTCACATGGCATCATAAAATAAAGCATCAATATAAAATTCACTAATTTTTAAAACCATAATACAATTCTCATTCCATTTCAATACAAGCAGTCACTTACATAACTTTCAGAGTTTCACTGTCTGAACATTACTACAAAAGACACCTATTACAAAAGCCTAACTAGGTCATTCCCAAAAATCCCAGCTGACCGACCTGTGTGCCATGATTTCTCTTGCCAACACGATCTATACGGTAGGAAAAGTCTCTCTGGAACTAGGAGTCTATTCTCTCGGTCCTGAAAAATATATTGCAATTTTGGGTGAGTTGGGAACTCAGTGAGGAACCATCATCGATGGTTCACCCAATTCATGCATAGCCAAGTATAATACAGATTGTTGCACAATAGCATAATCAGAAATATCACAAATTAATATCACACAAGTTCAAGGCATTTCGCCTTTCACCTAATTCCAAATATCCAATTAAATGCAAATGAAATGAGTATGTGATACTTTCTCATTTTATTACGGTGTTGTGACCGAGCGCCTATACTGTCCCAAATTGGGCTCATTAAGCAGTGAGCCAATGGCTCTAAATCAGTGTGGGCTCTGGGCCCCATACGTTGAGCTTTAGCTCCCGGTGGCTGCTCCGGTCACAACTGTCATTATCTGTTTCATGCATTCATGTGTGAAATGCACATGTCCCATTTTCACAGTAAATGCATCATAATTTGATAGTATTATGTCACAATCGAGTCACAAATCACAATTTATCACATTTCAAACAAGTAGAACACACTTCTATGTCATAAACTCTCATTATATCGGACACCTCCGGTCCGGAATCAAGGCAGAAAATAAACGTAACAGTCCCACCATTATTCTCCACAGTGTCATAAGTACATAATTAAAAACAAATAAGGAATGAGGAACTATCTAGGTTACTCATAGATTACTCCCGAAGTTAATGCCTGGAAGATCTGGCAACGTCCGTGGGATGACGTTCCAACTGTGCCTCTATAACATTCAAAATATTTACACATTACCAATTGCACAATCAGAGATACCAATTAATGCACATGTAGCAATTAAAATGAGTACAATGCATGTTCGTGACATTCCCGGCACTAATTCACAATTTCCCATCACAAAAATTTTCTCTAAAAATTAGAAAGTCATAGACACAAGAATCACTCAATTCGGACCTCTATAGGACCAATTATAAATAAAACACGGATCAGAAAAAAAATCATTACTCGTACACGTCACTTCGACCTAACCGATCCCTGTAAATTTCTGCTCTAAAAATTTCCAATTTTACAAATAAATGAAATTAAATATTATACGAATCCGATGTCTCGAGAATCAGGTCAATCGGATGTCGGAAGGAAAAGTAATTGATAAAAGAAACATAATGGCCAATTAGATCACCAATCATTTAAGTAATAACAATTAAATAAAACAAAAATAATATATATATATATATATATATATATATGCGATCTGTCGCCCTCGCGAGATGCGAGGTTTCGAAAATCAATTTAATTAAAAAAATTTAAAACCTAATTTTCCAATTACCTATAAACCTTTCTTTCTTCCCATTCATAAACCATCTCTTCTTTCACAGTCCATAACTTTAAGCACACACATCAAAAAGTTACAAATTTGGTCTCGTTGGAAAGATATTGAAAAACTCTACAAGTTTCATGAAGATCATAAAAATCAATTTCACCCCTAAGAGTGTCAAAAATCCAATCAAAGCTACTGCCTAGTCATAGGGTTTCAAAACAGTGCAGTATTTTCCAAAATCCATAACTTCTCATTCCCTTTGCTAAAAATTACAAAATAAATGCCAATTGAAAGATCAGAATGTGTTCAACAACTTTCATGAACAACATGAACTCAAATTCAATTGCTAACTAGGTCAAACAATTCAACAAAGAATCTGCCCACTGAACGTACCCAATCTGGACAGCAATTTTTAAAACAACATAACTCCTTGCAAAAATGTCAAAAAAATCACTACCTTATATCACTGGAAAAATAAGATCTCATACTTAAATTTTCATGAAGGACTCAGAATCCAATTCCATCACTAACAAGCTCAAAACTGTCATGTAAGTGACTGCCCTGATCAGCAGTCAATGACCTAATTCAGATTCAGTTTTTTGAAAACTCATAACTCCCAAATTTGATATCTAAAAATAGCATGCTATATACCATTTTCAAGCTAATTGCTTCCTATACAACTTTTTAGAAGATCACTTAAGCCAATTCAATTCACATAAATCTCTAAATTTGCTTCAAATCATAATGCTCATAAAACCAACACTTAGGCTAGGTTTCACCAAAATGCATTTAACCAGTCAATAGTCAACAATTCATATCTCCCAATATACATATCGAAAAATTGCAAAATTAGTGGCAATGGAAATCTAACAATATAGGCTTCAACTTTCATGAAGACCATTTCCACCAACTCCTCCTAAATTAATCTAGAAAAATCATCAAAACTTTAGGTCATCAATCCGGGTACTGTTCACACAGCCTATGTCACTGATTTTTCCAAGCTAAAATTCAACCTCTTAAGGCTACAATTAAGCAACACTTATTTCACAAGAAATTGAAGCCAAACATCTAAAGTTTAATTTAGCGCAAACCTCACCTAATTTGCTTAACCACACAATTAGTTATGGCAAAAACATTAAACCATGATCAATGTACATTTTCCAGATTTCACATTCAACTCTACTTCTTTCATTTCATCACTTTACCTACATCAATAAGTATCCATTTGGACCTCTCATTCAGCCATAAGTTCAACAAAACATTCTCTTGCATCAATGGCCAAGATTTGGCAGCACACAACACACCTAGCATTTAACCCTAGGCTTTATAACATTAATGCACATAAATCATAATAAATGCTTCTAGCAACCATATGAAAGAACATAAACATAACTTCTCACCTAAACAACCTTCAAGCTTCAAGCTTTAAGTTCTCAAACTACCCCAACTCACTCCCTCTCAACACTACCTACGACCCTCACCACCACAAGACTTAGGTTTGTGGACTTTGTATACTTAAGAAGAGAAAGTAAGTAGGTTAAGAGAGCTTTTAAGTGTAGGCAAAGGTTCAAGCAAGTAAGAGGACAACACTTCTACTATGGAGGAGAAAACAAGTCAACAAAGGAAGGAGGAAGGAGGGTCTCGACAGAAGGAGGGAAACAAAAACAATGAAACAATTGAGAGTTTGAAGGTGGAGACTTGGAAGTCGTGGAAGACCAACTTAAACACTAAAACAACAAGTTTTGTAACTTTACAAAGAAAGTTATGTGGAGCTTTTCCCATAATAGATGAATGGATAATCCTTAATGAAAAAGTACCAAAGCTTTCCAAGGAGTAAGGGTCATATGAGAAATGGGGGAGCAAGACAACACCATTTAATGCATTAAGACACTTGGCATTTTACTAAGAAAAAGACAAAATCATTAAAGACAAAGATCATTGATTAAGAAATCCTTAATCCAATCCAATGGCTCCAATTAATCCATCCAATGGCTCTAATTAATCCCAAAATCATTTATCTGGGAAGAAATTTTCGGTACTGGAAACTCATCAGTCAGTCAGTTGGAAATTTTTCGATCTGGGCATGTACCTCGAAAAATTTCAGAAAAATTCCTGAAATTCCTTAAAAATGCAAATCACACATAAATCACCCCAATTCACTTTTTCAAACACACTTATCCCATATTTCACAAAAATATTTCATTTAGACACATATGCCGGAAACTGTCAGGAATACATGTACAAGCATGTGCATATACAAAAATTTTCATTCATATAAACATAGAGGCTATATGATGCGTGTTCATGCTGAGATTTATTGTCACTCGCCTAACCCGTCCCAAATAACCAAATTACCCTTCTCATCGGTAATGGGATGTTACAATTATGAGTGTTAGAAGTTTGAAGGTCGGATTGGGTGCTGACCGACCTCTGTCGATCGACCTCTGTTGGCCGACAAATCTTCGTTCTGGCCGAGCTCTGACCTCCCTCCGCTCTTTTGGCCATAACTTCTTCGTCCGACCTCCAATTAAGCTGATTTTTTAAGCGTTGGACTCCTAAGAAAATTTTCTATCTCTTCATGCCTGGTTGGTCAGTATTGTTATAAAATTGAAAAAGGTGGATTGAAACAAAGTAGGATGATCGGTTGATAATGTCTGACTATGCTTCAATAATTTGGTGATAACTTGAGATACAGAGCTCTGTTTGAGGCGATTCTTGTTCTGAATTAAACTAGAGACATAGATCTACAAGTTATGTGAAGGAGCCGAGAAACAATCTAGCCTCTAAGACTTTCAATTTCTGACATGAAGTCTGTAGAGTATCCAGTCTTGGCTGTTTTTCTTTAAGACAGTATTTTGGCCATAACTTCTTCATTTCTAATCCAAATTGAGCGTTTTCGGTGGCCATAACTTCTTCATTTCTAATCCAAATTGAGCGTTTTCGGTGGCGTTAGAACCGTTAACATATGAGGAACAAATTTCCTTAAGAAGTCGATCCGAAATTCCTATTACAAGTCCCCCAAATTATGGTCAAAAAGTCGTCAGTTTTGAGCCTTCTATGCTTGTGTGTTTTCGAATGTTGGGTCTCGGAGACGAGGTTCAACAAATACATTGCAAGTGTAGATGCGACTAAAACAGTATGAGCATGCTTCTGGCCAGTTGATTAATTTCAACAAATCCAACCTTCACTTAAGCCCTAACACCACGGAGACTATGAAAAGTGTAGTGACAAGATGTTTAGGCATTAAACAATCGACACATCTAGGTAAGTATTTAGGGTTGCCTTCAATAATTGGGAGAAAAAAGAAAGAGGTTTTTCAGTATGTGGTAGATAGAGCTTGGAAGAGAATTCAGGGTTAGCATGATACCACTTTGTCGAGAGCTGGTAAGGAAGTTTTGGTCAAACATGTTTTACAGTCTATTCCTATCTACATTATGAGTGTGTTTCTCCTCCTGATAGATACGTGTAATCAACTAGAAAGAATTATGAATTCGTATTGGTGGGCAAAAGAAAAGGGAGAAGGTGGAGTTCATTGGATGCGGTGGGCTAAGTTAAGTAGGAGGAGGGATTGTAGGGGTTCGGTTTTAAGAATGTGATAGATTTCAATATTGCTCTGCTAGGTAAGGTGGGGTGGAGGTTACTCACTAACAAGGAAGCTTTAATGTGTCAGGTGTTGAGAGCTAAATATTTCTCCCATGGTGGCTTTCTAACTGCTACTTTAGGCATCCGAGTTATATTTGGAGGAGTGTGCTAGCAAGCCAGGAATTGTTAAGAAGTGGTTGCAGACTCTATGTGGGAGATGGTGCCTCAATTAACGTTTTTACTGACCCCTGGCTACCTAATGATGACTTTCCATATTTATACTCTTAATAATACTAGTATGGACGATGTGTGTACAGGAACTGCTTGTCCCCAATCCAAGTCGATGGAACGTTGATCTTATCCGGGAGGTTTTGTGCGAAAGGGATGTGAAGCTCATAAAGAGTATCCCTTTAAGCAGTATGATGAGACCAGATTGGTGGAAATGGAGGTGGGAACGACAACACCACTATTATGTAAAATCCGCGTATAAGATGCTCAAGGATTGTGCTTCGGTCACAGATGAAGGTAGGTGTCTTCTTTGGCAACTACTCTGCTGAAGCATTTCTTATGGCATGCACGGTCCAATATCCTTCCAACCAAGCTTAATTTACGCAGGAAGAAGATAGTTGACGATGCCTTATGTCCCCTATGTCAAGAAGCCCCTGAATCCATTGACCATGCTCTTTTATGGTGCACTAAGGTCCGGTTTTTTTGGGATTGATTGGCTTTAGTAAGACCTGGCCATAGGGTAACTCTCATGTGATGGATCATTAACACGGTTCTTATACTAGGAATGGATCAACAACAGACTGTCATTTTGTTCTTATGGTATTTGTGAAACCGAAGGAACGTTGTCATCTAGGGACGGCGTCTGTCGTCTATTCCTACGGTATTGTGGGTTGTGCATACTACTCGAAGGGAGTGGGAAGAAGTAAAGAGTCCCATGAGTGGTTCAGCGCAGCATGGCACAAGGGATGGACACCTCCCTCGTTGGTACCCACCTTTGGTTGGCCATTTTAAATGCAATTTTGACATAGCGCTGAATGTTTCTTCACAACATATCTCTTGTGGCAACCTGATTTGGGATCATTAAGGTAACCTTATTCATCTCTTTGCTAAGATTTCTGATGGTCCTCTTGATCCTACTCTCACATAAACAATTGGCATGAAAGAAGTTCTGACCTGGATAAAAACTTAATAATATACAGTGTAATGTCATTGAATCAAATTGTCTTCTACTTGTGAATACTCTGAAGGATGGTGTTTCAAATTTACCTTATGCTGGGGTGATTATTTCAAATTGTAAAGCTCTTCTACATGAGCTTTGGGACATTGACGTCTGTCATGTCAAAAGATCAACAAATATGACAGCCCATGCCATAGCTAAGGAGGCTTTGTTCCAGTCTGATTTTGTGATTTGGGAGACGAAGTTTTCCCAATTTGTGACTACTATTTCTTGTTTTGAGTTTACTTCTCCTGATGTAATTCAGCCAGGTTTTTTTTTTCGTCAATGTTCTAGATCTAAATCGGGTGTACTGAGAGAGTCTATTGACTCAAGTTAGATTGGTCTAGTTGATTCGAATTTTCTGGCCGTTTTAATAGTAATATAATTACAAGTTTAAAAAAATTTGAGAAAAGGAAAAATAGGAAGCTTGAGCATAGGCTGTTCTTCACTTGTTATTACTTATTAGGCCACATGCAATATGAAAAACAAAACTGATTAATTCATTAACATTTATTCAAATGATTTTCTTTCTTCGCATTATCCTTTGGGAAAATAATTCTGGAACTTACATATAAATGAAGCAAATTATACATGAATTAAAACATTTATAGTAAGTTTCACTTATTAAAATAAAGTTATCCGAGTTTAAATTTTATAATTTTACCACGATATTTAAGGGATACTTCGTTCAATTTTAACATCAGAATGTAAATGTTATAAATTTTCACTTCTTTAATAATAAAGTTTTGATTAAATTTCTTTTATGTAACTTTGATTGTAAATATAAACAACAGATATACTTTTAATATATTCCTAAATTAGTTTTGATTAAATAGTTTTCCTAGGATATATTTTATATCATAACTTAATGCAAAATATAACCTAAATTGGTTGTAGATGTTCTTTGACGTTGGTTTAGCGGACAAGAAGGTGCAGAAATGGTGGAATTTTACATCCATTGCTGATTTTCGTTTATAATTTGGCTCGTAGGGCTAGAATTATGCAGCACTGCAGAAACTTCTGTTTATCATAAAATTAAACAAATCTGATTAAGATTTGACACCTTCCATATTTATGGTTAAGAAAAGATAATAAAACTATAGAAATACAACAATATAGATAATAACAAAAAGAAAAGAGGAGCTATCGCTCTTTCTTGCTAAGGCTGCTATGTCAACGCAGCAGAATTCTTTGCTAAAACTCCATCTGTGGAGCTACAACACAAAAGCGTCTTCTCTCACGTCTGATCAGCGGTGCCATTTCTTCCAAGACGACGATATAAGCTAAAAACAAGAAAAATCTGAGGCCTATTAACAATCAAACTAAACAAATATGAATCAGAAAGTTCAATCAACACGAATGCTTTTTAGTGAAGAACGTGTAATCTGGAACAATGCTTTAAGCAACACCACATAAACAAGTCCATTCCAAAAGTAGTCTTGTGAGAAAGCAATAACAAAAGCAAACATTATTAAAAGCAAAATTTTGGATTCGTTTTGCATTGATTAGATTAGTAACTGCAGATTCTACCCAAGACTTAGTCCATTATAACGAATTAGATGCCATTGGCTTCTACCTACTCTAATACTCCTTTGCTACTTCTTTTTCTAAGATTACTCCTTAATTATATCTTTCATTCTTCTTGAATTCCATTTCCCTTCTGTTGTTCCACTTATTTTATGCAAGACACGAAAGGGATTTGAGTCCTTAAAGTGCAAAGGCAATCACTCCAAGAACTTCAGAGCCAAAAATGTTAACGACGAGAATTGCACAATTTAAGGTAGGGACGGTTTGTATCACTTAATCACCAACCTGACGGGCTACTTGTGCCACTCTTCGACCATCTCTCGATGATTCGTTTAACAAGCTGGGCTTTTGTGCCACCATAATATCACTCGATTTCTCTTCCACTTTTCTTGCAAAACTGCTACTGTCAAGAGACGATTCCCCATCAGGGCTGCTTGTACCCTCTTTCTTTCGTTTCCTTTGAAATGTATATTTGAGGAACTTATTATCAATTTGCTGCCTAGTCAGTGCTACGCTTGCATCTGCTTCTTTTGGATCTGAGTTTACTAGCAATACACTGTCTACTCCAATGGCTGGTTTACTCCCTGGACATTCTGAAATCTCCGTGCATACAGCTTCCTTTCCACTCAATGCAAGCTCATTTGACAATAGCTTATCGTTGTTTCCTATATCCTGTCCTGTACAAGACCTAAGGAAATCTGAATCGCATGTAATGGCTTCCAAGTATCTTGACTGCGATTTTGATTCATTTGTATTTGAAGAGGAAATTGACAGTAAAAGTGTTCCTTGATCCTTCTGACAATCTTTACCGGATAGTGTATTGTCAACCTGATAAGGAAATTCCTTAAACAGGAGAGCTTTGCATTTCCTTTTCTTACTTTTTCTTTTTCTGTTAAACCTAAGAGCATGAAGTTGGAAGCAGGCATCATCTGCTGGTGCCAGCTTGGCTTCGTCTGGCCTTGTATCACCATCAAACATGTTATTGTTGATGGTACTGACTTTCTTGCATTTTTTACAGTCTTCTTCAACTTCTCCCTTACAGATTAGATTTCTTGCACCACCAGCTTGTCCACAAAGCGATGTATTTGAAGAGGAAATTGACAGTAAAAGTGTTCCCTGATCCTTCTGACAATCTTTACCGGATAGAGTATTGTCAATCTGATAAGGAAATTCCTTAAACAGGAGAGTTTTGCATTTCCTTTTCTTACTTTTTCTTTTTCTTTTTCTGTTAAATCTAACAGCATGAAGTTGGAAGCAGGCATCATCTGCTGGTACCACCATGGCCTCGTCTGGCCTTGTATCACCATCAAACATGTTATTATTCATGGTACTGACTTTCTTGCATTTTTTCCAGTCTTCTTCACCTTCTCCCTTACATACTAGATTTCTTGCACCACCAGCTTGTCCACAAAGCAAATCATCACCATCCAGCTGGTTCCTTTCAAATGCACGAATCCTCTGAGTGCAACCGTTCCTGTACAGCTCAGGCTCTTTGCTTCTCATCATAATCGAAGCAGGGTCAGGGCTGTAATCAAAGCTATTGTCCAGGTGGAAACAATTATCACTGTGGCATAGGGTACTATCACATATTCCATCCAAAGTTGAATCCTTCGTCTCATGAGCTTTAGTTATGGTGCAGTTTGCAGCAGGCAGAGAAGAGCACAATATTCTCTCCTCTAGTTCTGTTTCATGAGTTGCACCACTTCCATCTGGAGTTTGTACACCCAAAGGTTGCATCTGATTCTGGGTTGCCCTCTCCAGTTCATCCTGCATTTGGTGCAGCTCTGCTCTAAGATCTTTTACTATATCTTCTGCCTCCCCAAGTTGTGCTTCCAGTTCTTCAATCTTTCTCTGTTTACTGAACACAGTCATTTCTGCTTCATTAACCTAGAGAGACCATGTGCCAGTCAACCCAAACAATCTCGTGAGGGTAAGTTGTCTAGTTAAAGCAGTAACTAACTGTAAATTGAGCAAACAGTGGAAGTATCAAACAGAGGACCAAGTCTTGACCTAAGTGTGTTAGAAACTATATTCAATTTAATAGGTGTCAATCTTTGTCTGTGGATACTATGGTCAATAGCAGAAGTATTTAGAACAAGTTACAATATAAAAATTTTAAAGAACAAGATAAAAATGTGCCATGCAATAATCTGGGTCATCATGAAAGGAAAAAGCTTTTCAAGTACATGCAGTGTTTCTTTTGAAAGTGCAGAACATATAAGTGGTGGCTTCAGCAACTGATATCTTCCAAAGCATGCCTCTCAACTGTTTAAAAGTGAATGCGGTAACAATATTCATTGATGAGCAGTTAATATGCCTAAAGAACTTGAATTTGCATGATGTTATAAACAAGTTTAACCACCATTAAATTATTGTGGATATCATTTGCATGCATTTCAGATTCATTATCAGGAGATTACTTGTACCAACTTAGAGAACATTTTTTCAATGCACAGTCTTTCAGGACTTAAAACTGACTGTGATGTTTATTCTGGCAAATGTAAGACTACATTCTTAGAGACATCCGAAGATTTATGACTAGCAACACTGATCCAACTACCATTCATCATAGAATAAGAAATTCTGTAGAAATATAAGAATAATGATAGTGCAGTAACAGTAGTTTCCTTAAATGCCGGCCAGTAACCCATCCTCCACAATACATCAAAGGATAAAACTGAAGAACACTTCAATCCAATGTAAAAGACCATTTTAGTCGTCTATTGGCAATGCCTGAAGAAAATCCTATAGTCCAATCAGAAGGCAGTGAACCAAGTACAATAACACCAGTAGAAACAGTGCAAAGAAAGGGGAAGTTGGAAATACAATTCAATAAATTGAAGACAAACTTCACATATCAAGCGTTGTTCAACAATGGGGAAACTCCACTCACTTCATGCAAGAAGAAACAAAACAACCATATGAAATTCTTTAAAGACCAGAAAGACACTCCTGCCATAAAAGGAATTAACACGAAACACCCACAAGGAGAATCCTAGTAAGGAACACTCTAATAACAATCAAGACCAGCACTTTAACACAAACTGAAACCGGACCTTTAAAAAGAAGAAGAAAAAACCACTCCCGTCAGAGAGACAAACACGAGAATGAAGAGACCACTGTACCTTAGCATCTAACATCTGTTTAAGCCTGAGCAGCATACGAAGTGCTTCGTCTTTTGCAGCAAAAAGCTCGCGCCGATACCTCTGCGCTTTCCTCTCCGACACCATTATTCTCGCCGCCGCCTCCTTCGCCGTGTTCAGCATTATATCGACGTACGCCTTCTTCAAAGCCGTCAATTTCTGTTCCCACCAAAAAAACCAAAACAAAAGAAAATCAAACAAAATGAATATGTAGAACTAAACACACGAAATAATCGAAATCAACAGTCATGAAAGTAAGAAGCACTGCGAGAGAAAGGTGGCCGAGGTGAAGAGATTGAAAGCGATGGGATAGGAAGGTAATTTTACCTCGGAATCGGCCATCAGGGCCGAGAATGCAGAAAAAGTTTTAGTTAGTTGCTGGCTAAGACCAAATAACGTTGTTAAGTGTAAACAGAAGCCGTTTCTCTCTTTTCCTTTTGTTTCATTTCTCTCCTCCCCGAACCTGTCTGTTAAAATGTATCTATTACAACACTGTCCTCCTACTTCCTCTTAATTACGACTGCCACATCTTAATGCTCAGCTCGCGCCAACAACCGATTCGGGAACGCACACAGGTCAGGCAATAGTGACGTGGCTGGGTTACAATGGGCCTTATAAAAGCCTCAACACGTGGCCGTACACATGTAGTCGTTTGATGGGAATCATGCTTTGGAAAGCGTGAGTTGGCGGTGGAGATTGCGGGTCTTCGGTAAGAAGCGCACAGAGGATTGTGGCCCCCTTTTAGTTGAGGAGACGGTTGGGACTTGGGAGTGTTGCTTCTGGGAGAATCTAAGTAGCGGTTGCCTACTGCTCCTGCTCTGCTCCATCTGTCAACCGAAGTTCAACTACGTTAAACGTGGTTCAAGTCCACTGAACCTTGTTTTGAGTTCAATACAACATTATTTTATAATAAAAAACTACCTCCTAATATGAGTGGAATCTACAAAACGACATCGGACTGGCCCTAGGACATGCTTATTGGAAGGATTTGGTCCCATCAAATATTGATAATGCTGTTGCCAATCTAATCGCGACCTCATCAAATTTCTAAAGTGTTTGGTTACTATCCCCAAGTACGGGAGCAGTAAACAAAACAACAAAATCTTGTCCCCTGTTAATATTTGGTTCTCATCCCTTTATTTTTGTCCCCTGAATCGGTAGACAGGGACAATGAAATCTGTCCACTCAAAAATCGTCTGACAAAACACATGCGTCTTATCTACTGAACAAAGATGCTGCCCTCCACGCCTGTTTTACCCCTCTCCTCTGAAACTCTTGCCCTTCTTTCTCTTTTGCATGCCCTCCCTCCCATTTTCTCAGACTCACTGCTCCCTCCCACGCGCTCCTTCGCATCTTCCCAGATTCACTCGTCTCTCGCACGGTGGGCTTGTCTGAACGCTTCTCTGTCGCACAGTGGGCAAGACTCTTCACGCTGGGTCTCTTCTTCCACTGGTAGGTTTTTGTATATTTCGAGAAAAATTGTTGCTACCTCCGAAGATGTCCATACGCAAGTTCTCTTCTTCTCTGTTTGGAATGTGGGGTCGAAAATGCATTTTGCTTGATGGTTGCATATCCAACAAATTTTATTGTGTCATCCAGTGGTTTCCTTTAACATTTGTCCTTTTTTTTGTTTAAATAGGCTGGGTTTTTCTTCATCGGTGTGAGGTTGTTCAAGCTCCAAAGAATTCCTTGTGTTTCTGTGAACAGGTAATTCCTTTTTTCTGAGATTAATCTACATTATGCTATCATGTATGTGAGAGTGTTTGGCAACTTTGGGTAATGCTATCATGACAGCAGATTTGTTGGGTTATTACAGAGATTAAAGTTGAATACAATTTTTGAAGTTTTAATTAGATGAATATAGTGACTTGCATGATGTTATATTGTGCAAATTGAAAAGCCTAGATAGTACTTTGTTAAATTACTTATGGTAATAATATTTGTGAGAATGAGGATAGCTGAGACAAAGGAAAGGCATACGTATGTCTTTGGGAAGGACTAAGGAGAGGCTTTTCCGATTAAGGACGATAACTTTGTCGCATGCCTAATCACTTCTTTTTATCTTTATTGATCGCATGGATAATTTAGGATCGATGGCTTTGAGAAACTTGTATTATCATCATGTGCAAACCTTTGGATGTATGTACCTAAGATAATTACGTATACTACATGGAAGACATGTTTGTTAATTTGGACGGGTCAAGTTTGAGAATGCGAATTACTTGGTTGCACATATTTATATAACTTTTGGGACTTCTGGGGTATTTTATAGTTATTTACTACGAATGAGCTAATTAAGAGGTATGACCCGAAACTTTTAAAGTTGAAAAATGCTGTCATTTTCTTGCCTTTCATATATATGTTAAGTTTCAACAAAGTCTTGTTTATACATGTGTATATATAAAAGCTAGCTTTGTCTTCTTATTATGTGTAAAGTCTATCTGGAAGAATTGAAGCAGAAGAAGGCATCAGATGCCTCAGCTCCTTCAGGTATGTTTGTCATTGAGGTTGATACTGTTTCTGACCATAACATATGGGTATTAGATACCGGTTGTGGCTCACACATATGTAACGATATGCAGGGCCTCAGAGACAATAGGCATTTCATGAAGGAGAACTAGACCTCTTGTAGAAAATGGAGCAAGAGTTCTTTGCATTAGCCGTAGGCACTTATTTTTCATCACTCCCAGGTGGGCTTGTAATTAAACCGGATGAATGCTATTTTGTACTGTTTTAACAAAGAACATATTATCATTTCTTGTTTAAATAGAATTTGGTTTCCATTTGGCTTTTAGTAACAATGGTTGTTCTATTAGTTTGAATGGAATGCTTTATAATCTTGGTACATTATGCAATGGAATTTACGATTAGATATGTCACATCCAATTATGAATGTCAATGACACGAAAAGACATAAACGAGATAATTTAAAATCAACTTACTTATGGCATTGTCGCATGGCCATATAAATAAGAGACGTAGCTAAGCTCCATAAGAATGGTAGTTTAGGGTCATTTGATTATGAATCATATGACACATGTGAATCTTGTTTATTAGGCAAGATGACTAAGTTACCCTTTAAGGAAAGGGTGAGCAGTGGTGGAGTATTAGACCTAATACATTCGGATGTATGTGGTCCGATGTTCATCCATGCTAGAAGTGGTTGTCTTTACTTCATTACCTTTATCGATGATTATTCTCGATATGGGTACTGTGTCGATGAGATACAAATCAAGCATTTGAAAAGTTCAAACAATTGAAATGAAGTAGAAAACTAACTTGAGAAAAGTATCAAGACATTACGATCCGATCGTGGTGGGGAACACTTAGACCAACAGTTTTTGGATTATCTCAGAGATAATGAGATTTTATCTCAATGGAATCCTCCTTACAAACCACAGTATAATGGTGTGGCTGAAAGGAGAAATCGAACCCTGTTAGACATGGTACGATCAATGATGGGCTTTGCAAAATTACCAAAATCTTTTTGGGGTATGCACTCGAGACAATTTGTTTACTTGCTAAACGAGTTCCATCAAAGCAGTTGATGTTACTCCATATGAGATGTGGACTAACAAAAGACCCTATCTTACTCATTTGAAAGTTTGGGGTTGTCCCTTATGTGAAGCGGATACGGTCGGATAAACTTGATGCAAAGTCGACAAGTGTTTGTTCGTAGGATATCCTAAAGAAACAATGGGATATCAATTCTACCTTCGAGGAACAAAGGTGTTTGTTTCAAAACAAGTTGTCTTTTAGAGAAAGAGTTTCTTTTACAAGAAAGCAGTGGGAGAAAATTGAACTTGAAGAAGTTCAAGATGCTCGAACAGAGCGCAGATCAACTACGAACTCAAATCTGTGACTCATACAGATGAAGTAACAGTTCAACCTTCTTCAACACAAGAAATTCGTAGGTCAAGTAGGATACGCTCTGTTCCCTAGAGATATGGATTTCTCGTGAGTGAACAGAATGACGTATTGCTCATAGAAGATAATGAGCCTACCACCTATGAAGAGGTTCTGAAGAGTTCAGAGTCTGAGAAATGGCTTCATGCCATGAAGGCTGAAATGGATTCCATGTATGAAAACCAAGTATGGACTTTAGTTGAGGCACCCGAAGGAATAAAACCCATAGGGTGTAAGTGGGTTTTCAAAAAGAAAACCGACATGGATGGTTATGTGATTACCTATAAAGCAAGGCTTGTGGCTAAAGGTTTTCGCAAAGACAAGGAGTTGACTACGACGAGCTTGACCCGATAGCAATGCTTAAATCCATTAGGATACTCTAGCCATTGCCACTCATTATGATTATGAGATATGGCAAATGGATGTGAAGATAACTTTCCTAAATGAAAATCTAGGCGAGGATGTGTATATGACACAACCCGAGAGCTTCATCTCTATGATGGCGAAAAGGTATGCAAGCTTCGAAATCCATCTATGGATTGAAACAAGCATCCAGAGTTGGAATATCCGTTTGATGAGGTAATCAAAGAGTTTGGTTTCTCACAAAATCCGGATAAAAGCGTGTGTATAAGAAGGTTAGTGGACGCAATCGTATTCCTTGTGCTATATGTAGATGACATATTATTACTAGGAAACGATGTCTCTATGCTACAATCTGTGAAGATTTGGTTGTCCAAACAATTTGTCATGAAAGACCTTGGTGAAGCAACTTATATCCGTGGGATAAAGATTTATAGAGATAGATCAAAAAGATTGTTTGGTCTTTCACAATCAACGTACATAGACAAGATGCTGAAGAGGTTTAGCATGGAGCAATCCAAGAGAGGTACCTTCCGTGACTCATGGGACAACACTCTCGAAATCTATGTGTCCTAAGACACAAGATGAGAGGATGCATGAATATGATCCGTATGCATCTGCGGTATGATCTATCATATGACGCTTATACTATGTCACGAGACCCGATGTATCATATGCTCTAAGTGTTACGAGGATACCAATCGGATCTGGTGAGGGTCATTGGGTGGTATCAAGAATATCCTCAAGTACTTGCGAAGGACTAAGGATGTTTTATTGGTATATAGAGATGGAAATCTCGGTGGCGGGTATCAGATGCGGTTTTCAATCGATAAGGATGATTCCAAATCCCAATCAGGGTTCCATATTCACACCGAGCGGTGGGCGGTCGATTGGAAGAGTTCAAATAAGAGACAATTGTCGATTCAACAACCGAAGCGAGTACATTGCCGCTTCCGCCAAAGAAAGGAAGCGGTTTGGATCGAAAGTTCATTCTTGAACTTGGTGTGGTTCCTAGGCGTGATGGGCCCATCTGATTGTATTGTGACAACAATGGAGCTATTAACAAGCGAAGGAACCAAGGTCTCATCAACGATCCAAACACGTACTCGCAGATATCATCGATCGGGAGATCATTGGGCGAGGTGATATCCAGATAGAGAGAATTCCCACCGAGCAAAATATTGATGATCCGTTGACAAAGCCATTATCACAAAAGAGTTTTGATTCTCATGTACTCACTTATGGTATTAGATACCAAGGCGATTGGCTTTAGGTCAGTGGGAGATTTTGTTAGAGTAGTACCAAAGGCAATCGCCTTTAGCGCATTTTATCTACAAAGTTGTTATGCGACTTTATGAATAAATAAAGAAAGGCATATTTCATTACTTTCTTGTTCATTGTTTATGAATGGATATTGATCTATATGCAAATTAATGAAGTCCATTATATATGACATAGCATGAAGGAAATTATGATGTGATCATACTACTGAGATTCCTATCATGTGTAATTATATCAGTATCTAAATTATCCCTAGTCATAGGATTACTAAAACTGGACATCGGTAATCCGAAGAGACTAGCACATCTTAAGCTCCTTGATTTGATCAAGCAGTGGATCTCAGAAATTGTAAATATGGGATATTTAGGGTTGAGATGTGAATGCTTACTAGAGGTAGTAAGTACATTGGATGACCTGCTATGAGATCATCACATGGATGTCCTATTCTAATGTCAGTGATAATCTCATCATAGCAATGGTGCAAATATCCTTAGACTTGAGGTACTCGAGGATATCTTGAATCTTGATTCGTGCTTTGACTCCATTCCTTGTTGCCTTACAATTAGCTCATGGGGTGGTGATTGGAGTGCAACTTGAGGTATTGAAGGTAATTGAGTAGCCAATAAAGGATTCACCACTTACGTGATAGCGGAAGATGATACCCATGGCCTCTTGTCGGGGTCATTACTTGGAAATCTCTGGCGGAGTTCATATGTCATAAAGAGTGTCTTGATGACATATAAAGTAATGAGTCACAGGATAAGAATCGATATCACTTGGACTAGATTTGAAGTAGTCATTCTAGTGAGAGTTGACACTTTGCCCATACTCATAACCAAGTGGGGTATAGCATGGTGAAAGGACGAATTACACGAGAATTGTCTATGGAAAGGTTAAATGATATGGTTCATGATGAATATAGGTTCATTCGTCAAACCAATTACTTTCCGGTCGATTGGGGTCATGATGTGTTGCTAGATACCGCTCATGACTTGCTTTCGATTAAGTGTTAATCTAAGTGGCCAACATAACAGGGAACCTAATGGGTCCTGCGCATAAGAGTGACTCGGAGAATTAAATAAAATAGTTTTGGATAGAGATCCGATATATGGAAGCAATAGGACTAAATGGATCCCGATGAGATCGAGATATGTTCGATGAGATCGCGACATCGATATTCTTTGAAAAGGTTTCGGTAGTTTTTCCATCTGGGACCCGTAGGCCGATAGGACCGACCTCGATGTGTTGGACCACTTCAGCATTTATATACATACATATATATATATATTATTAATTAATTAAAGGATTAAATTAATATATATATATATATGTATATATATCTAATGTGTGTGTTTACGTGGAAGATGAGAAGAAGCATTAGAAGCTTCTCTTTTATGCCTTGTCATTAATTCCATTTAATGGCTAGAAGACAAAAAAATGAAAGAGAGAAGAGTGATGATCGTTGGCTTTTGAAGAAAGAAGAAAGATTTGAAGGAAAATAGGTTTTCCTCTCTTCTCACCAACGATATTCAAGCTCTCTTCTTCTTCAAGATTCAAGCTTCATCTTCTTCATCGTTTCTTCATAGCTCTCCAAGAATAATGGTAAGATCTAGCAGTCTTTACTTTATTCTAGCTATTCCCGGGTCAAAGGTTTTGCCCCGGTTAGGTTCTCCGATCTCTGCGTAGATACCGTTAGAGACGGTCTCCTTTGGCCGTTATGGTTTGATTTTGCTATATAGACACATGGATCCTAGCTTTCGGGAAGGTCCCGGAACAAAAAAAATTTGTTTTCCGCACCGTGCGCATGTGATGCACACACTGGGATTTTCCTACAGTGGTATCAGAGCCACTTGTGTCGTATATAACGAAGAAATCATAACTAGGTTGGAGCTGCCTATTGCTTGTGACGATGATGCATGTTGACTGTGTTAATTTCGAAATCAATATAGAAATATAGTTTTCGAAATTTTCTTGCACATATATGCTCATAAGATGTTGTTAAATATGTATGTGGAAGATCAGAATTTATCAATGTGATTTGATATGGTTTTGCTAATTTATTCCCTAATGTTCTGGTTGCTGTGTTTGTGCACATTCCTTGAACAGGCATGCTTATAAATTCGAGAATAAATTGTAGAAATTTTTTTTTTCGAATTTTCTTTCACCGACATGTCTCTAAGATGTTCATGAATGTCTATGAGGATGGAAAAATGTTTTCGAGGTGATTTCCTATTTATTTGAGAATTTATCGTGTGCTGTTGGGAATAACTGTGTTGAGGAACACATATTCTACATTGGCTTTGTTGCTGAGGTTGGTTGAGTTTTTGTTGGAAATAAATCCTGAACAAAATTCATGGAGCATGTTGTGAACATGTTGTAACCTCTGTAATTTTCTCAGTATTTATTGAAATTGTTTCAATGAGTTTTTCAAGAAAAAGACAGAGCTTGGCAGTTTTGAGAAAGTTGCTGGAGTTGTTTTGTTTGGAATGATTGATTGTGTATTTCTCAATTCCAATGCCTTGGAGCATTTTTAATATGATTAAAAATATGTTACATTGATGTTGTATGCTTTCCAAACTGATTTTCTTGAAATTGGGTTTCCAAAAATTTTCGGATGTCAAATATGTCACATTAGCGTCTCGTTAGTATATTTCGTTGTCTTGATTGTTTTGGCCGTCACAATTTTGTGACCAGTGCCGAAGTAGTCTTGATAAAGTGTAGACTACCTAGAGATACTTAGGGTGATAGTTTGATATTTTCAAATTATTTGGAAATCTAAGTGAATAGTAGTGTATTCATCGATTTCAAGTTTTTCATGTATAGTATGATTATATATGGTAAGCATGATACAATGAAAGTGTTTCATTGGTACATCAAAGTAAAGTATATTATACTTGGTATTGTGAATTTGAACTACACGGATTGAGAAATTAGCCAATTAGAGAGCATTCCAAATATAAGTCGACTTACACATGCATAAGTCGACTTGCATACTCAAGTAGTCGACTTATACATGCACTAGTCGACTTGTTCGTGAACAGTAGTCAAGATTAGTCGACTTATACATGCACTAATCGACTTGTTCGTGCACAGTACTAGTCGACTAGTTCATGCACAGTAGTCAAAAGTAGTCGACTAACATATGCACTAGTCGACTAATACATGCAAAGGTAGGATGATGGATGATTTTAGGTATAGATTCGATGTGATTGCTGAAATGCCCTAAATCATTCCATATAGTCATGGTGACTATAATCCTAAAGCTTGGATGATGAGACCGGAGTTTGAAATCCCTCACACATAATATGAAAACTAACGCCTTCCATTAATATGGGGAGAACGGAGTTCTTATAGAGTTGGGTTGTTGGGTAAACCAAGCTCACTCTATCGGATATGTTGAACCATGAAAATAAGATTTTGGATTAATGGGTCGGTTTTCACTATAAGCGTTGATTTGTTGAGTAAACTCAAGGTCAACGTGAAGAGGCGCGAAATTGGGTAGTGTACATCGGATGTATGCGCATCGAGTTGATAACCCAATGTGTGTGCATACATCACGAGTTGATAGCACTAGTCGATAATTGCACTGTGATGTAACTGGTATGACCGATACGCGATTGATCTAAGGTGGCTTGTTGGGTAAACCCAAGGTCATTTTTAGTAATGTCGGATATCTATGATGCAATTAGTATGACCGATACCTACCAATTGACCTAAGGTGGCTTGTTGGGTAAACCCAAGGTCATTTTTAGCAATGTCGGATATCGACCCACTAGGACATTTTGTCATAATGTTTCTTGGATTCGTAGTGAGGGTTATGGATTCTTTGAAACTAGTGGGAGTCATATGCATGTCATGCAAGTCCTTATGATCATGCATGTAATTCTATTCTAACATTCTTTTTCTCTTTCTCTTTAGGTTGATTGAAGATGACTTCCAGTGTGAACTTGCGCTCACTTATGGACTCCAATAAATTAACTGGACCTAATTTTCTCAATTGGCTGAAAATCGAAATTGTTCTCGGATCGAGAAGCCCAGGCTATGTCTAGATGTTCCACTTCTGATCCACTTCTTTGTTGATCTTATCAAGAAGGATAACAAGCCGATGCTTCGTGGTGGACTCTACTTTTTCCGGTTGAAAAAAAGCTGAAGAAGAAAAGGTCTAAGAAACCAAAAGGAAGTGCAGCGAAGAAAACCAAAGAAATCGCACCAAAGGAACTTGCTTCAATTATGGCAAGGCGGCCGCCGGGCGAAGCTGTAAAGTCTATCTGGAAGAATTGAAGCAAAGAAGGCATCGGATACCTCGGCTCCTTGAGTATGTTTGTCATTGAGGTTAATCTTTTTACGACCATAACATATGGGTATTAGATACGGTTGTGGCTCACATATATGAATGATATGCGGGGCCTCGAGGAGCGATGAACAACTCATGAAGGAGAATTAGACCTGCGTGTAGGAAATGGAGCAAGAGTTCTTTGCATTAGCCGTAGGCACTTATTTTTTCACTCCCGGTGGGCTTGTAATTAAACTGGATGAATGCTATTTTGTACTATTTTAATAAAGAACATATTATGCATTTCTTGTTTAAATAGAGTGGTTTTATTTGAGTTTTAGTAACAATGGTTGTTCTATTAGTTTGAATGGAATGCTTTATGGTACTGGTACATTATGCAATGGAATTTACGTATTAGATATGTCACATCTAATTATGAATGTCAATGACACGAAAAGACATAAATGAGATAATTTAAAATCAACTTACTTATGGCATTGTTGCCTTGGCCATATAAATGAGAGACGCATAGCTAAGCTCCATAAGAATGGTAGTTTAGGGTCATTTGATTATGAATCATATGACACATGTGAATCTTGTTTATTAGGCAAGATGACTAAGTTACCCTTTAAGGGAAAGGGTGAACGAGTGACTAAAGTATTAGACCTAATACATTCAGATGTATGTGGTCTGATGTCCATCCATGCTAGAAGTGGTTGTCTTTACTTCATTACCTTTATCGATGATTATCCTCGATATGGGTACCTGTATCTGATGAGATACAAATCTGAAGCATTTGAAAAGTTCAAACAATTCATAAATGAAGTAGAAAACCAACTTGGGAAAAGTATCAAGACATTACGATCCGATCGTGGTGGGAATACTTAGATCAACAATTTTTGGATTATCTCAGAGATAATGGGATTTTATCTCAATGGACTCCTCCTTACATACCACAGCATAATGGTGTGACTGAAAGGAGAAATCGAACCTTGTTAGACATTGTACGATCAATGATGGGCTTTGCAAAATTACGAAAATCCTTTTGGGGTATGCTTTTCGAGGCAATTTGTTTACTTGCTAAGCGAGTTCCATCAAAGCGATTGATGTTACTCCATATGAGATGTGGACTAACAAAAGACCCTATCTTACTCATTTGAAAGTTTGGGGTTGTCACCTTATGTGAAGCGGATCTGATCGGATAAACTTGATCTGAAAGTCGACAAGTGTTTGTTAGTAGGATATCTAAAGAAACAATGGGATATCAATTCTACCTTCTTTGAGGAACAAAGGGTGTTTGTTTCAAAACATGTTGTCTTTTAGAAAGATTTTCTTTTACAAGAAGGCGGTGGGAGCAAAATTGAACTTGAAGAAGTTCAAGATGCTCGAACAGAGCCTTGAATCATTGCACGAACACAAGCTGTGACTCATCTGAGATGAGTAATAGTTCAACCTTCTTCACACAAGAAATTAGTGGAGTCACGTTGGATCGCTCTGTTCACGAGAGATATGGATTTCGTGAGTGAAACGAATGACGTATTGCTCATAGAAGATAATGAGCCTACCATCTATGAAGAGGTTACGAAGAGTTGAGTGCGAAAAATGGCTTCGTGCCGTGAAGGTGAAATGGATTCCATGTATGAAAACCAAGTATGGACTTTGGTTGAGGCACGAAGAATAAAACTCAAAGGGTGTAAATGGGTTTTCAAAAAGAAAACCGACATGGATGATAATGTGATTACCTATAAAGCAAGGCTTGTGGCTAAAGGTTTTAAATCGAAAGACGAGGAGTTGACTCTGCGAGACCTTGACCCGATGGCAATCTTAAATCCATTAGGATACTCTAGCCATTGCCACTCATTATGATTATGAGATATGGCAAATGGATGTGAAACGACTTTCCTAAATAAAAATCTAGGCGAGGATGTGTATATGACACAACTGAGAGCTTCATCTCTATGATGGCGAAAAGGTATCTGAGCTTGAAATCCATCTATGGATTGAAACAAGCATCCGGAGTTGGAATATCCGTTTTGATGAGGTAATCAAAGAGTTTGGTTTCTCACAAAATCCGAATGAATCTTGTGTGTATAAGAAGGTTAGTGGGACTGCAATCGTATTCCTTGTGCTATATGTAGATGACATATTATTACTAGGAAGCGATGTCTCTATCTACAATTTGTGAAGATTTGGTTGTCGAACAATTTGTCATGAAAGACTTTGGTGAAGCAACTTATATCCGTGGGATAAAGATTTATAGAGATAGATCAAAAGATTGCTTGGTCTTTCACAATCAGCGTACATAGACAAGATCTTTGAAGAGGTTTAGCATGGAGCAATCGAGAGAGGTACCTTCCGTGACTCGTGGGATAACACTCTCGAAATCTATGTGTCTAAGACACAAGATGAGAGGATCTTGCATGAATATGATCCGTATGCATCTGCGATAGGATCTATCATGTACGCTATGCTATATGACGACCCGATGTATCATATGCTCTAAGTGTTCTGAGCGGATACCAATCGGATCTGGTAAGGAGTCCTTTGGGTGGTGTCGAGAATATCCTCAATACTTGCGAAGGACTAAGGATGTTTTCTTGGTATATGGAGATGGAAATCTCGGTGAGTGGGTATCTGAGATGCGATTTTAATCGATAAGGATGATTCCAAATCGATCGGTTACATATTCACCTGAGCAGTAGGCGGTCGGTTGGAAGGATTCAAACGAGACAACTACCGATTCAACACAAGGCAAAGTACATTGCAGCTTCCGGTAACACAAAGGCGGTTTGGATCGAAAGTTCATTCTTGAACTTGGTGTGGTTCCTAGCTGTTATGGGCCCATACGGTTATATTGTGACAACAATGGGGCTATTCTTGTGACGAAGGAACCAAGGTCTCATCAACGATCCAAACCGTACTCATGATATCCTCGATCGGGAGATCATTGGGCGAGTGATGTCGAGATAGAAAAATTCCACGAGCAAAATATTGCGATCCGTTGACAAAGCCATTATCACAAAGAGTTTTGATTCTCATGTACTCGCTTATGGTATTAGATACCAAAGCGATTGGCTTTAGGTCAGTGGCGATTTTGTTAGAGTAGTACCACAAAGGCAATACGCCTTTAAGCGCGTTTTAATACAAAGTTGTGTACGAGACTTTATGAATAAATAAAGAAAGGCATATTTCATTACTTTGTTGTTCATTGTTTATGAATGGATATTGATCTATATGCAAATTAATGAAGTCCATGATATATGACATAGCATGAAGGAAATTATGATGTGATCATACTACTTAGATTCCTATCATGTGTAATTATGTCGATATCTAAATTATCCCTAGTCATAGGATTCTTTGGCTGGACATCGGTAATCCGAAGAGACTAACACATCTTAAGCTCATGATTTGATCAAGCAGTAGATCTCGAAACTATAAATATGGGATATTTAGGGTTGAGATGTGAATGCTTACTAGAGGTAGTAAGTACATTGGATGACTGCTATGAGATCATCACATGGATGTCCTATTCTAATGTCGTTGATAATCTCATCATAGCAATGGTGCAAATATCCTTAGACTTGAGGTACTCGAGGATATCTTGAATCTTGATTACGTGCTTTGACTCCATTCCTTGTTGCGTTACATAGGTCACTCGTGGGGTGGTGATTGGAGTGCGACTTGAGGTATTGAAGGTAATTGAGTAGCCAATAAAGTTCACCACTTACGTGATAGCGAAGATGATACCATAGCCTCTTGTCGGGGTCATTACTTGAAAATCTCGGCGGAGTTCATATGTCATAAAGAGTGTCTTGATGACATATAAAGTAATGAGTCCAGGACAAGAAGCGATATCACTTGGACTAGATTTGGCGTAGTCATTCTAGTGAGTTGACACTTTACTCATAACCAAGTGGGGTATAGCATGGTGAAATGACGAATTACGATAATTGTCTATGGAAAGGTTAGTGATATGGTTCGTGATGAATATAGGTTCATTAAATCAAACCAATTACTTTTCGATCAATTGGGGTCATGATGTGTTGCTAGATACCGCTCATGACTTGCTTTCGGATTAAGTGTTAATCTAAGTGGCCAACATAGCAGGAAACCTAACGAGTCACACGCATAAAGTGACTCGGAGAAATGGATCGATGAGATCGAGATATGTCCCGATGAGATCGCGACATCGATATTCTTTGAAAAAGGTTTAGATGGTTTTTCATACCGGGACCCGGTAGGCGGTGGGACCAAACCCAGATGTGTTGGACCACTTGACATTTATATACATATATATATATTATTAATTAATTAAAATTAAATTAATATATATATATATATATATATATATATATATATATATATATACGTGTGTGTGTGTTTACATGGAAGATGAGAAGAAGCATTAGAAGCTTCTCTTTTATGCCTTGTCATTAATTCCATTTAATGGCTAGAAGACAAAAAAATGAAAGAGAGAAGAGTGATGATCGTTGGCTTTTGAAGAAAAAGAAAGATTTGAAGGAAAATAGGTTTTCCTCTCTTCTCATGACGATATTCAAGCTCTCTTCTTCTTGAATTCAAGCTTCATCTTCTTCATCGTTTCTTCATAGCTCTCCAAGAATAAAGGTAAAATCTAGCGAGTCTTTACTTTATTCTAGCTATTCCCAGTCAAAGGGTTTGCCCGGTTAGGTTCTCCGATCTCTGCGTGGATACCGTTAGAGGCGGTCTCCTTTAGCGGTTATGGTTTGATTTTGTTATATGACACATGGATCACGGCTTTGGAAGGTCCGAAATAAAAAAATTTTGTTTTACGCACGTGTGCATGTGATGCACACAGGGATTTTCCTACAGATGATACTCTAGCAACAGAAGTTGTGGATGTGAATGATTATTACAACTCTCAGATAATGGTTGATAATAGTATTCCCAATGTTGGTAGTGAAGAACAAAATAAAGTTGTAATACTCAATGAGACTGAAGCAATATATGAGCATGACATAACTGAATAAGGAACTCCAAGAATAATTACAAAGTAGGCTAAAGAATTTGAACTTGTAAATAAAAGAAGGAAATAGAAACAAATAGAAACAATTAATGCTAAGCATTTACTTCTTTATTTTCCGTAATGGTGGGGTGGTCCTATCTCGTTTGACATTTTCCATGTTTGTACCAATTAGAATATTTTTCTTTTTCTAAAGGAGAGCTTTTGGCTTTATTTTTGCCTTCTTATCATATAATTATGGTGTCACATACATTAAAAGATACTATCTTTAAGATATGCTCTCTCCAACAATATTGTCTTGCATTTTCATGATGGTGAGGTTTGGGAAAGTCCGGGATTGCTCATATCATAAGCGTAAGACAATGAGCTTGTTGAAGCTATTCTGAGCTCAACAAGAAGCAGAAAAGGGTATTTGTGAAATATAGTAGGCTTTTCTCGAGAACTCCGGAGAGTTTTGTGATTGCGATCGACTTTTGTCGGAGAGTTGGTTCGAGGGCTTTGTTAATCATCCTTAAAAAGAAACTTCATTGAATCTAGTTCTACAAATTATCAAGAAGAGTGCGAAATTGTTAATTTGATTTGAAAGTAATATTATACGTAGTAATTATAGTCAATGCAGGTTGCATTTTAAACATATTAGTTTGCGGGGTGGATTGAAGTGCGAGAACTAGATCTGAGTTTTCACGGGCCTCGTGCATATGTTTGAAGTTGCATTATTTAAGATAAGGAATGAAAAGAAGAGTGGTAGCTTTAAGAAATAAAATGAGGGTTTCTTTATAGAAAAGCAAAATCCATAAGCGTTGTGTTGAACATTGCTTTTGTAGTAAGACATGCGGACTTTATGGCGAACATTGATTTGGCTGGAAGTTCCAAGTAATTTAAGCGGTCTTGAATGGAAACCAAAAAGGTTGTTGCATTTTAAACATATAATAAGAGATTGATAAGTATGTCAATCCTCCGGTCATTTGTTTATACATATAATAGAGCTCTGTCAATCTACTTTTCATTGATATATGAAGGAAAATCTGTAAAAGTAAAATCAGTGAATTTGGGAGGCATAAAATAAGTTCTTTAGCAGGAATTATTAGTCACTTTCACTGCAATAATGAATGAGATTGGGCTATGGGCCTATAGCTATCGGGGTGATTAATGAAGCCTATAACTGCAGACAAAGAACAAGATTCTGATTTAAATCATTTAAAGGAAAAATGAAATTCTTGTGGATGGCTCATAATTCTATAAAATATTTTAAATGTTATTATACACCCAAGTGTTGCCATATATGCCTTATCTTTTAGTTCGGGGTTTGGGAATGGTATCTTATTATTGCTATATAAATTTGTTTTTTCCTACTAGAAGACATTATCATGAGTTTTAGTGAATTATAATTTACATAGTCCATATTCAACTTGACTTTTCTTTGTTTATGTTTATATATGATCTGTTAAGTAGCTTACAATAGTCAATAAATAAATGTACACTTATTAGTTTGTGAATATCGAGATTCTTTGCTGATTGTTAACTCTTTGTGAGCGATAATTTATTTCCAAACATGGATAACAAGGTTAAGTGAAGCAATATTACAGATGTTTGACTTTTCTTGATGCTTGGAATGAGCGATTGGAATTAATGAAAGTGGTAATATTGGTAGTGTTGGCAGTATATAGAAGAAAATGGAGGAGGAGTGAGAATGCATTAAGAATTAGGGCATTGACAGTGTCAAGTAGGCAAGCTAATATAGATAGGATTTTGCATGAGGGTGATAGGAATAGCCAGTGGGATTTAAGGATGGATTTACGTACATTTACAGTGTTATGTGAAATGCTTCAAGTCCACGGTAGGTTGACGAATACTGGCCATCTTCCTATTGAAGAAAAAGTGTTAATCTTCCTAAGAATATTATCACAAAATGAATCTAATAGAGTGTTACAAGTAAGGTTGATGAGATCGGGAGAAACAATAAGTAGAGCCTTTCATAGCGTGTTGAAGGCCGTACTAAGGCTTCAACATTTGTTGTATGTGAAGCCTAGTCCAATCCCAGATGATTGCAATGACTCTAGATGGAAATGGTTTAAGGTTAGTAAACTTTGTTAGGTAGAACAAATTATGTAATATCACAATTGTAAAAAACTTAACTCTGACTTTGTTTTCCTGAAATTTTGTTGAAAGGGTTGCCTTGGTGCTCTAGATGGGACATACATAGATATTACGGTTCCCCAAGCTGAGAAACCCGAGATACAAAGGTCGGAGAGGAAAATATGCCAAATGTATTAGGGGTGTGTGATAAGAACTTAAACTTTATTTATGTTCTTACGGGATGGGAGGGTTGACATCGGACTCGAGGTTACGCACGATCTTTATTACGAAGCAGAATGGGGTTCAAAGTCCATGGGGTATGTAACCTCTAAATTATACACAACTTCCCAAACTAACACACATGTTTGATGATAGGTATGCCTGATAGTAATAGTGTATACGTGTTTAGGAAATTACTACTTAGTCGATCTTTGGCTATACCAGCGGTCTTGGCTTTCTTGCACCTTTAGAGGCACAAGATACCATATTCAAGTGTGGGCAAGAGATGGAAGGGCACCTAGAAACCAAGAGGAGCTCTATAATAAGAGACACTCATCTGCAAGAAATGTAATTGAGCGTGCATTTGAGCTCTTGAAAAAGATGGAAAATCTAGGAACTCCATCTTTTATTCAATGACCACTCATGTGCATAATTCTTGCATGCACCCTTACGCACAACTTTATTAGGTTACATATGAGTCTTGATCCGGTGAGTAGACTGATCTTGATGTTGAGGATATGCCAATTGGGAAGATGCTTCCTTGCACAAGCTGTTGACCGTGTTGAGACAAGTAATGAATGGATTCAATGGAGAGGAATTGTAGCGAACATGTTTGATGAATGGAGAAGCAATAATTAAATTGTGAACTTCCTTTTAGAGTGTTATTTTTTAGGTTAGTGAATTGTGGGATTCATTTCGTGAGGCTTTAATTGTAACTGAATTGAGGAATTGTTTATCATGTGTATTTCTATTGTTGGATTTCAATGAAACTGATTATGAGAAGACAATTAAATTTATTTTACGGATGTGTTGAACCTTCAAAATAGAATGTTATGCAAATTGAATATTGTATTCCTTAATCTGGATATTGCTATTAATTTATTTTGCTTAAAAACATTTGCTGAACGGTTTGGCACGTTGTGGAATTGCTGACATTGCGTGGTTTAGGTGCAATGTCAAGAATATGGACTGACAGTGAAACAGATGCATTTGTGACCTTAATGGAGGAGGCTGTGATAGCTTGTTACAGGGCAGATAATGGACAATTCAAGCCCGTTACTTTTCAAATACTTGCTCGTCAGATGGTGGAGAAGTTTCCTGAGTGTGGGATTGAGAGGAGACATGTGAAAAATAAGCTGAAGAGGTTAAAAGATAAATATCAGACGACTTTTGGCATGTTAAATTGCAGTGGCTTTGGTTGGAATGAGTCCAAGCAATGCGTGAAGTCGATAACAAGCAAGTCCTTGATGAATGGATGCGGGTAACTCTTTGCTTATTGTTGATTGTTTTAAAGTGTCAGAATAATCATATGTAATCTGTGGTGACATTTTCGATGTGTATTTGAGGCACCCAAACAAGTACTACACTCACAGGAAGCCATTCCGTTGTACCCAGACTTGAATTTGTCTTTAGGCGGAACGAGTCAATGGTGGAAGGGCTCAAATGCGGTGATCTTGTTGACTTTCTTGATGATGGTGAAGCGGAAAGTGAAGCCCATGAATGAACCAACTTTTGATGACCCTTTTGATGAACCGCCCCTGAACAACTCCTGCTCGACAAGTTCAGCCCGTATCTTCCCTCGATGCATGTTCGACAGCGGTCATGGTAATGAACAAAACAAGCGAAACGGAAGATGAGGGATAGCGAAGCACTGGAAAGCCTTACAGCATCATTTGATCATGCCATTGACACTAGCAAAGAGAATGCTAAGGTTATTGCGGACGCAATTGCAGGAATGCAAGGAGCTAAATTGGGTGAAGAGCTCCATAAGTTGGGCCATAATTGTGAAATTATCGAGTGGGAAGATATTAGGGAGGCATCTTGAGTTAAGGACTATGTTACAGGGTTTACGATAGAAGTTAAACATGCTTATGTTAGGAGCCTTTTAGATGATGACATATGACTTGCTGTATTATTTCTTTAATTTGCATGGTGATGGAAGTTGGTACATGTGAACTTGAATGATGGATGTTTATCAATTATCTTACTTATGAATGTTTGGTTTACTTACTATTTGTTATTTGTCATTTTCACGGGTGTTTGGATGATGATAATATGATTCTTTTCAGGTTTTAAATTATGGGCGATACAATTTTATGTGGTCTTATTTGGGCGTGAAGTTGGTATTTTTACCAATTGGGATGATGTTAGAGAAGCGGCTGAGGGGTTTCGAATGCTTGATTCAAGGGGTATCGGACATTGGATGAAGCACAAAATGCGTTTTCATGAGCTCATATAGCCCGGGTCAACGTAATGTAGACATTGTCCCCACCTTGTCGCCCTCCTCCTCTATGCTTACCTTGATCCTGACCAATAAATGAACAACTCAATCAGTTGCCCTTTGCGAACAAACACAGATTGGGCTCATGAATTTTACTCATAGCCATTGGCATCATTTTAGGGAATGATTATTCAAAACATTATTAATAAATTCTAAGGCCTTTATGTATGATGAACCAATTATGTTATTATGAGCAGTAGTATTTAAATGTTTTTTCAATGAATGTTGAACCTATCATATAGAACCCCACTCCGTAAGACCGGACACGACATCGATGGTGATATCGAATCCACGCCTGCGGTATGGGATGATTCATCATTCGATTAAAACACGATACAAAATTTTGTTTGAAGCGATCATACACTTACATATATGTATGTTGCGGAAAATAGTTTACATAACCAATCTGGATGATACAATGACAACGAGGGTCCTCATATAAAATACACAATAACATATAAGCAAAGCCTTCACTCTAATGCAGACGCAACCGATCCCGTCCCCTAAAACCGCTCTGCGATCACTATATATCCGTTACCTAACGGGGTATTCTTCTGAGTCCTGCAAAACAATTTTAGATTTTGGATGAGTTTTTGCAAACTCAATGAGTGACCATCATCGATGGTCCGCTCACTCAAGTACATAATCAAAATAATAACTTATGGTTTCATTCTTTCTATTTGATCTCATTTTCAATTCCATAGATCTATCTCTATCTCGTAATACATTTTCTCAAGAATTCCCCATTTACATATTTACGAAATCTATATTCATACATCCCATTTTTGATACAAAGTATTTCACTAAACACTATTTAATTATGTAACATCCATCACCGATGGGAGGGTTATATTAGTAAATTGGGATTTGGTTAGGATTTGGCATTGCATATTATTCATATGAGCATTCTTTTGGCCTCTAATTTTAGAGGAATAAGTCATTTGCACATGCATTTATATGTGCATGCAATCATGGCATTTTAGGTATTTAATTGTGATTATGATATGATTTATGAATTGAGATAATTAGGTTGATTATGATTTATTGGGAATTATGGAATAATTGGATTTAAATTGATTGAATTATAATGTGTTAAGAGTATTTGGCGGTTAATAGAGACTCATAGGAAATTTTAAAATTTTGGGAATAAATATCTAGGCAGGAAAAGTTAGAGTGTAATGATTTAGTTAATTAAATAATACTAAAATAAATATCCAATCGCAATGGAAAAAATTAGATTTATATGTTAGGAATAAAAATGATGAGCCATTGGAATTTAGAGACAATTTAGACTGGAAAGAATTTTGGATAGCGAAAGAGTTTAGAGCAACCCTTTAAAAGCCTTAGGTTTTTAAATTTGGAGAAAAGCTCACTTTCTCCCTCCTAGGGCACGAATCATCTTCTCCTTCTTTGGTGATCTTCGTTCCTTCCTCCTTCACGATCGTTGCTTTTTGATTTCTTCCCCTTGTGCAAAGCCTAGCTTGATCCTTGAGAGAATGAAGATTGGTGAGAGTTTAAAGGTTCTCCGTGGGTGTTAGGAGTTAACGGAGATTTCTAGAGATTGAAGATTTAGGGATTGATTGGTAAGTAAATGGTTCTAATGTTGTTATTTATTGAGTTTGATGCATTTATGGTGTTTATTTAAATAAGATTGGGGTAGTGGTGTGAGTTATGGTGGTTTGGAAAGAAATGGGGAAAATTGGTGGAGAAGGCGGCGGGAGCACACTGCGTCATGACGGCGATAATTCCTCGTCATGACGAGTGATTAATTTTACCGTGTAATAGAGTGTGTGAGGCCTCGTCGCGACGAGCCCGTAATTCCTCGTCATGACGGCTGACTGAACTGTCATAGCGGCGACTGGTGTCGTCGCGTGGCGTCCTTTGGCATGGCGAGGATGATTTTCTGAATTGAGGTGTTTTAGTTTTGGGGCAACTTATGGTGTAGACCTCAATTGATGTGATTCTTGATTCGTTATGAACTAGAAAGAGGTCTACAATTGAGGTAAAGAAGGAAAGTTTGAATTTAAATTAGTAAGATCGTAATTAGTGAAGGAAGGTTAAGGATAGGTTTTGTTGCAACTTAAGTTGAATTATGATAATTGGAGTTTAAATTTGGAGACTTAGGAAATGTTGATATGTTTTGGAGTCTTCAACGAATGATATTGACCTGGAATATAGTGAATTTTGGTTATGAGGCAAAAGATAATGAATCTGGGGGTTAGCACCGGAAAGTCATAAATATGCATCGTACATCTTTTAATAAAGACATGTGCATCATTGAATTGTTTTGATTTTGCAGTTAATAATGGGTAATATTTAACTGTTATAAAGACATCGTTGGATCGACATTCCACGGATATTGATGGGACTTCCAGGCAGTAGCTCGTAAGTTACAGGTGAGTAACCTAGTTGGTTCCTCAATCTTTGTGTGTTTAAATTATGTACTTATGCCATGCGGAAGAAATGGAGGGGTTATGTGATTGATTTGGATTGATTTCGGACCATAGGTGTCCGAAGTATCGGTAACTTGTTATTGAAGTGTTACATGTATAAATTGTATTACTTGGTGCAATGTGAATTGGGACATGTGTTAATATTATGTTATGAAATGATTGATACTGAACTGAAACATATGCATCCCATGCATAAAAGTATGATCAAATAATGACAGTTGTGATCGGAGCGATAGCGTATTTGAGCCACGGGCTCACGTATCATGTGCAAAATCCTTTGGGACGATTCGAGCTCACGGTCCACAACAAGTAATAAAATGGGAAGTGTCACGTATGCATTGCATCACCATATGATTGAAAATGGGTATGTGAAAGGCGGAGCATATATATTTGTAAAATGATAATGCATGTGATACTTACATGTATGATTACATGTGACATTACGTGAATTGATTGTATATGCATGAGTTGGGTGGACCATCGATGATGGTTTCTCGCTGAATCATAAATTCACCCAACATTGCATTATATTTTTAGGGCCGTGATAGTAGGCTCCTAGCTCGAGTTAGAGATCTTCTACGCCTTGTAGATCGTTAAACAAGAGAAGTTATAGCGCGAATTGGGTCATTTGGGACTTTTGGAGATGACCTAGATAGGAGTTGTTTTAGTTTCTTTTGAGTATTGTATGGACAGAATTGTGTTATTATGGATTCAAAAATGAAATGAAAAGTGTTTTAGTTTCAAGATCGATTATATTTATTTTGATGCCATGTGGATTATAGTTGGTATTGCTCGGTAGTGCACCACGATCGTAGGTTATGTGTTGGAGCGACTGCGGGCATCCGTCGTACCCTACGATGAAGGGCGCTACATTTAGGTGGTATCGAGGCATGGTTGGGCATCTGTTGGGCATAGTGTATTTTAGGCTTGAATTTGGTGAAATCACGAGATTGATCAGTTCTTTGTGTTGTTACGGGTCATCCGTCCTTGGTGATCGGTCGATCAACGGTGACCATGATCGATCGGAGCTAGTAAAGTCTTGATGCCTCGATTTGAGAAGCGACCTCTAGGGTTCCCACGAGGCGGGAGAGGAGGTATGATAGATTATTGGCGGCGGTTTATGAACTTTTATGGCAACCTGAGACCTGCGAGGATGAGGATGATTGGAGAGGTGAGAGGGTCTTGACCCGGATCATTGTGATCTTTGAGGAGAGATTTGATTATGTAGTGTCTCTCTGCGAGGCCCGGCTTATCGATGGTGGAAGATTGTCGAGCAGCACCACAGAGCCTTGCTTATTGTCGTGGGAGGATTTTTGAGGGCATTTAGAGACAACTATATGCCCAGGTGTATCTTGAGATGAAGATGCAGAGTTTCTAGGGCTGAGGCGGTGTGATGTCGGTGGTGAGTATGAGGTTAAGTTTAACGAGCTCATGGGGTATCTCTTGTTTTGATTACTCTGAGAGGCTGATAGGTGCGAAGATTTGAGGAGGTGAATCTGGAGATCCGTGCAGTTAGCCAGATCCGATATGGGCACCTTTAGCGAGTTGAGAGGCTAACTGCAGTCTTGGTTGGCTGACTTCTTAAGCGGTCGGCGGAGGCGGTGGGGATCTAGGGTAAGAGATCGAGTTGCGATCGGGCGACTCTGGTAGGAGTTTTAGTGGCGCCAGCGGGACCTTGAGGTCTTGGGAGGATCTCGGCGATCTGGATTTGGTCGGAGGGAGATTTGTGCGGTGGCGATGGCGATGGCGAGGTTGAAGCGAGCACCTCTATTTGTGTGAAATTGTGACAAGAGACACGGTGGGGAGTGTTGGCGGTGGCTGGAGCTGCCTTGCATCGACTCCATGGATCATCGATTGAGTGCCTCGCTACATTGGGAGTTCGATTGGTATGAGTGGGAGATCTGGTAGCAATTTAATAGTCTGTGATCGCGATGGTGGATCCGGGCCGAGAGGTGAGGTAGAGGCGAGGCCGGTGAGGTCCGTAGTGAGACGAGAGGATTGAGCGGCGGACCGCGGTCGAGCTAGGTCTACGCCATGACTAAGCGGAGGCTTAGGATTCGCCAGACGTTGTTGCGGGTATGCTTCTGATTTCTGGCTTTGAGGCATATGCATTGATGGATCCTGGATCCACTCATTCATTTATTGCACCGCATTTGGCATGTAGACTGCATGGGGATAGGGAGATGTTGCAGTATGGGCTAGAGGTGAGTACACCTCTAGGTAGTACGACTGTTTTAGGAGAGATCTGCAAGGGGTGTCCGATCCAGATTGATCGAGCAATTTTGAGTGCAGACTTGATTGTATTGTCTCTGAGGGAGATTGATGTAATTTTGGGGATGGGTGACTTCTTGCACGTAGGGCCGTCATGGTTGCTATACCAGGAGGTCGTTTTGGAGTCTCTGGTCGACTAGAAGCGATATTCGAAGAGTTAGTCGGCGATGTCGGCGGGATGATTTCTTTTATGAGTGCCACGAGATTGATGCGGGGAGGTTGTGAGGCCTATTTGGCTCATGTGGTGGATACGAGTTGGCGGAGATTGCGGGACATTCCGTGATGGGAAATTTCGGATGTGTTTCTGATGAGTTCTGGGTTTGTCGTCCGGATCGGGAGGCGGAGTTCTCGATTGACCTCGTTCTAGAAGTACGCTCTATATCTATACCTCCATATAGGATGGCACGGTGGGCGGGGAGCTTAAGGCTCATTGCGGGAACTTTTGGATAAGGGTTCATCGAGGCCTGATGTTTGACCTTGGGGAGCTCGATTACATTTGTGAAGAAGAAGGATGGGACTTTGAGGTTGTGCATCGACTATAGGCGGTTGAATGGGTGTGATGAAGAATAAGTATCCTTGCCTAGGATCGATGATTTGTTTGATCGATTCGGGGGCTCAGGTATTCACTAAGTTGGATATGAGATCTGGTTATTATCAGTTGAGGATAGCAGAGGCTGATGTGCCTAAGAGTGCTTTCAGGAGCAGGTATGGGCATTTCGAGTTCCTAGTGATGCCGTTTGGGTTAACTAACGCCCCGGCAGCTTTCATGGCCTTGATGAATAAGGTTTTTCAGCTCTACCTTGATCGGTTCATTATTGTGTTTATTGATGACATTTTGGTGTATTCGAGGAATAGACAAAAAGCATGCGGAGCATCTGAGGATTGTGTTGTAGCTTATGAGAGATAAGCAGTTGTTCGCCAAATTTAGTAAATGTGAATTTTGGCTTGATGAGGTGGTATTTTTGGGGCATATTGTGACTGGTGATGGTATTCAGGTGGATCCTCATAAGATTGAGGCAGTGTTGCATTAGGAAACTCCTAGGAATGTGTCTGAGATGCGGAGTTTCCTAGGCTTAGCAGGTTATTACCGGAGGTTTGTCGAGGGGTTCTCGTTGATCTCAGCCCCTCTAACAAAACTTCTGAGGAAGAATGTTGTCTTCAGATGGACTGAGGAGTGCCAGAAGAGCCTTGAGGAGCTGAAACATCGGTTGACTACGGCACCGTTGTTAGCTTTGCCGTTAGGGACCGGAGGTTTTGAGGTTTGTAGTGATGCTTCCGGTGGGATTGGGATGTGTTACGATGCGGTCGCGATAGAGTGATAGCTTATGCCTCGGGCAGTTGATGTCTCACGGGTGAATTATCGATCATGATTTGGAGTTAGTTCTTTGTGGTTTTGCTTTGAAAATCTGGAACCTTCTTATGCGGTGAGACATTCAAATTTTCCGCGATCATAAGAGTTTGAGGTATTCTTTGAGTCGGTGAGATTTGAATCGAGCAGAGGACATGGATAGAGTTGCTTAAGGACTATGGCGCACGATTGAGTATCATCGAGGAAGGCTAATGTGGTGGCGATGCATTGGCGAAGATCTCACATCGGTCATTTCAGATTGATTAGGAGATTGCCTAGCTTGATTGATTGAGGGCTCTAAATGTGCGGATGGATTTGGATCGGGATGGGGCTTTGATAGCCACTCTGAGGCTTAGGCCGATGTTGCATGCGAGGATCGGGAGAGTTCGGGACCGGGATCTGTATTGGAAGGCTGGTTGATAGAACAAAGATCGATCGGGTTGGAGTTTGAGTTGAGAGATGGGACATTATGGATGGGTCGAGGCTCATGTTCGAGATGTGGGCGGCTGGCGTGAGATTGGAGGAGGTGCATGTGATGCGCCTATCTTTATGCATCTGGTATTACCAAGATGTATAATTCTCTTAAGTTGCATTTATGGTGGCTGGCATGAAGAGGCGGTGGTAGAGTTTGTTTCTCGATGTCGGCGTGCGGCGAGTTAAAGGTGAGCACCGAGCTCGATGGGAAGCGCATTCGTTGCCCATTCAGTGGAAGTGGGAGCAATTACTATGGATTTTATTATGAGGTTCCTAGGGCGCAGGGCGGCATAATCGATCTGGGTCATAGTGGGTTTGGTTGACCAAATGGGCTCACTTCTTGCGGTGAGAGAGAACAATTCTCTCGATCGGTTGGCCGAAGTATGTAGGCTGAGATTGTGAGACTGCGTAGGGGTTTGGTGTCAATAGTCTCGAGACGGGGATCCCAGTTACTTGAGTTACGGAAGAGTTTGCGATCGGCTATGGGTGCTCGGTTGAACTTGATCTGACATTTCATCCTCGAGACGGATGGGCGAGTGAGAGGGCGATTAAGGCTGTTGAGAATATATTACGAGCATGTGTATTGGAGTTACGAGGAGCTTGGGATCGATGTTGGCTCGATAGAGTTTGCATATAATAATCGATGTCGAGTAGTATTGGGATGGCTCCTTATGAGGCTTTGTATGGGTGTCGTGTCGATCACCTCTTTATTGGGATGAAGAGGGTTTGAGGATGCTCGAGGGTCTCGGTGATTGAGACTTCTTGTGGATAAGGTAAAGCGATTGAGTCGCATTAAGGTGGCTCGGGATGAGCGAAGAGTTACGTGGATCGGCGTGGGCGAGAGATGGAGTGCAGTGTGGGAGGCGAGTTTTCCTCAAGTGTCACCTTGGAGAGGAGTTACGAGATTTGGTAGGAAGGGCAAGTTGAGCCCTCGGTATATTGGTCCTTATGAGATTGTTGAGAGGATAGGACCATTGGCTTATAGGTGGCATTGTCGAGTGAGATGTCGGTTACTGACGTGTTTCATGTGAGTATGCTCGAGCGGTGTCGATCGGACCCGACCTATGTGATTAGGCCCGGGAGATTGAGGTGGCTCGTAATTTGAGTTATGTTGAGGCGGTTCACATGATGGGGTCACAGGTTAGCGATTGAGGCGGGGTTATTCCATTGGTGAAAGTCCTTTGGAAGAACCATTCTTACGAGAGCGACTTGAGAGGCGAGGAGCTTATGAGGAGGCGATATCCTCATCTATTCGATCAGTCAAGTATGAAATTTCGGGACGAAATTTTTATTAGGAGGGGAGAATTGTAACATCCCATCACCGATGGGAGGGTTATATTGGTAAATTGGGACTGGTTAGGATTTGGCATTGCATATTATTGATATGAGCATTCTTTTGGCCTCTAATTTTAGAGGAATAAGTCATTTGCACATGCATTTATATGTACATGCAATCATGGCATTTTGGCATTTAATTGTGATTATGATATGATTTGTGAATTGAGATAATTAGGTTGATTATGATTTATTGGAAATTATGGAATAATTGGATTTAAATTGATTGAATTATAATGTGTTAAGAGTAATTGGCAGTTAATAGAGACTCATAGGAAATTTTCTAGAAATTTTGGGAGTAAATATCTGGATAGGAAAAGTTAGAGTGACGGTAGTTAACTAAATAATCTTTGAAATAAATATCAATCATAATGGAAAAATTAGATTTAGATATTAGGAATAAAAATGATGAGCCATTGGAATTTAGAGGCGAACTTGGTGGAAAGAATTTTTATAGCGAAAGAGTTTAGAGCAACCCTTTAAAAGCATTAGGTTTTGAAATTTGGAGAAAAGCTCACTTTCTCCCTCCTAGGGCACGAATCCTCTTCTCCTTCTTTGGTGATCTTCGTTCCTTCCTCCTTCACGATCGTTGCTTGTTGCTTTCTTCCCCTTGTGCAAAGCCTAGCTTGATCCTTGAGAGAATGAAGATTGGTGAGAGTTTAAAGGTTCTCCGTGGGTGTTAGGAGTTGACGGAGATTTCAGGAGATTCGAAGATTTAGGGCTTGATTGGTAAGTAAATGGTCCTAATGTTGTTATTTATTGAGTTTGATGCATTTATGGTGTTTATTGTGTAAGATTAGGGTAGTGGTGTGAGTTATGGTGGTTTTGGAAGAAATGGGGAAATTTGGTGGAGAAAGCGGCGAGGAGCCATTGCGTCGCGACAATGGGTAATTCCTCGTCATGACGAGCCGTTAATTATTTGCCGTGTCGAGTGTGTAGGCCTCGTCGCGACGGTGACTAAACGTCCGACGGCGACCTAGTGTCGTCATGGCGGCGTCCTTGGCAGCGGTGAGGATGATTTTCTGAATTGAGGTGTTTTAGTTTTAGGGCAACTTATGGTGTAGACCTTGATTGAGGTGATTCTTGATTAGTTATGAACTAGAAAGGGTCTACAATTGAGGTAAAGAAGGAAAGCTTGAATTTAAATTAGTAAGATCGTAATTAGTGAAGGAAAGTTAAGGATAGGTTTTTATTGCAACCTAAGGATTGAATTATGATAATTGGAGTTTAAATTTGGAGACTTAGGAAATCGCTTATATGTTTTTGGAGTCTTCAATGGATGATATTGACCTGGTATATAGTGAATTTTGGTTATGAGGCAAAAGATAGTGAATCTGGAGCTTAGCAGGAAAGTCATGAATATGCATCGTACATCTTTTAATAAAGAAATGTGCATCATTGAATTGTTACGATTTAGCGATTAATAATGGGTAATATTTAAGCATTATAGAGCACCGATTGGATTGACATTCCACGAATATTGTTGGGACTTCGGTAGTAGCTCGGAAGTTACTGGTGAGTAACTAGTTGGTTCCTCGATCTTTGTGTGTTTAAATTACGTTACTTATGCCATGCGAGAAGAAATGGAGGGTTTATGTGATTGATTTGGATTGATTTTGGATCATAGGTGTCCAGTATCGGTAACTTGTATAAATTGTATTACTTGGTGCAATTTGAATTGGGACATGTGTTAATATTATGTTATGAAATGATTGATCTGAATTGAAACATATGCATCTCATGCATAAAAGTATGATCGAGATAATGGCAGTTGTATTAGGGCGATAGCGTATTTCAAAGCTTAAAGCTCAGCATAGCGAGACCTCGAGCTCAACATATTTGAGCCACGGGCTTCTAGTATCGGGGCATCCATATAGCAGCCCCTTCTTAGTAGGTACACACGGCACACCCGTGGTGGGTCGTTCAGCCGCATATCTATAGCGAGAAGTGTTATGCTCATATTGTCACTAAATACTCGCATGGCATCAATATAATGAAGCGCATTCATAAATCACTAAAATTTAAAACCACAATATTCTTTCATTTCATAACATCAATCAAAATATAGACAAGTCTATCAATTCCTACTGATCTAACACAATATTCCAAAAGAAGCGATACAAAAGTGCATCTTAAGTCATCCCAAAAATCGCCCCAGTTGGCCAGGCACATGTGACATCGCTTCCTTGATAAAGCACTTTCGCCTTTGCGGAAAACTCTATCACGGGAGCTAAGAGCCTACTAACGCTGTCCTGAAAAATATTAGCAATGTTGGGTGAGTTTACGAACTCAATGAGAAACCATCATCGATGGTTCTGACTAAATGCATATACATAATATATATCAATATATCCACAGTCTGAAACACAATCGGAACACTAATAGACACTTTACACATTTCACTATAATCATACATTAGATAGGTCCTTTGAGAATTTGTCACATAATTCACACATATCACTTCTGTGATCATCACTTAATACCGCACTCTCACTTTTCACATTTCAAGCGATGCATAATGCATGCCACTTCTCATTTATGTCGATGTTGTGTTGGCGTCAATATTCACATTTTGGGGAGTAAGAGAGCCCTCGGGTATGCCTTCTGCCCGCTCACTTTAGGGATAGGAGAGCCCTCTAGGTATGCACTATTCCTTTATGCCTTAGGCCGTTCACTGAAAACCGAGCTTAAGCTACGATCACTAATTGCTCGATCCTGCTGTTATTAGCGATTCTAATCATGCCTAGCATGCACTTACACTTGCACATTCATCCCATATATCTCACTTACTTCTATGTATCACATTAGAACACTTATTCACAATCTCGGCACATATATATTCCTGATCCCAATACATTTATTTCACATTTATAACACTCACATGGATAACAATTCACATTCACGGCACATTTAATCACACAAGGATTGAGGAACCAACTAGGTTACTCACTGTAACTTCAGAACTCTTTTGGAAGTCCCGCAATATCCGTGGATTGACGATCCAACGGTGCCTCATAACAATTTAAGCGAATTCTCATCACTATATGCTCAATCAAATAAATTCGATAATGCACATGTCTTATTCAAAATTATACTATGCATGATCATGATTTTCCAGCGCTCTAACCCATTACGCTATCTCTCGCTTCACACTAAAATCCACTATTCACTAGATCAATAATATCCATTGATTTCACAAATCTCTCATTCAAACTCTAATTGTCACAACATAACTCTTAGGTTGCATTTGAACCTATAATAGACTCTCTTTCGATAATTTGATCCTCAACCAAAATTCAAGCTCTCAATCTCTACCACAATTGAAGACCTCTTTCTCAGTTCTGCGAATCGGAATCACCTCGATTGGAGGTCTACACTAAAAGATACACCCAAAACCAACTTATTTCATTTCAGAAAATTGCCTCGTCGCGACCAAGGATCCTCGTCGCGGCGTGGGAAAGACGATAAATCGTGGCGTGAAACACGCTCATCGCGATGAATATCCATCGCTCGTCGCGACTTCGACACGCTCATCGCGTCGAACACGCCTAGGCTCATCGCTTGAGGAGTAGTCGCGGACGTCGCTGACGTCTTGAGCAGCTGCGTCTTCTCAACCAATTTTCCGCCATAAATACTCTTAAAACCACCATTAAACACATTCAACTACCCCATCTAACACATTAAATACCATAAATGTCATAAATAACCATAAATACAACATTAAAACACAATAAACTTACCAAATCGATGATCAATCCAAAAACCCTAAAAACTTCCGAAAACTTCTCAAGCTCTAATACCAGCGATGGTTCTCCATGACCAAGCCAAACATCAACCACTCCAAGCTTCTAGCAACTCTCCAACCACAATGGAAGGAAGCAAACAAACTCTCGAAGAAGAAGATCAACGACACCCACGAGAAGAGGAAGAAGATTTGAGCCACAAGAGATTGTCTTCCAATTTCAAACATAAGATATTTATATAAGGGCTGATTTAAACCTATAGATCAAAGTCCTCAAATCCATTCAATCTCAGTCTCTAAATTTCAATGGCTCATCACAAAATTCCTAAACTACATAAATCTAATTTTCCGGGCCAAATACCACTCACTTAGAATGGAATCTAATTCATCGATCTCTAAGTCATTTTCCGTTCGAACACACATAACTCTAAAAATTCGAAAAGTTCCCATGAATCCTCAAAATTATAAAACACCGATCACATACTCAATTTTCAATTTCCAAATCCTAAAATTCAATTCTCACTCTAATTCCACTATTTCACTCGAATCAAATCTAACTCAATTATCTCAAAATTCACAATTCAACTCATAATCATAATTTAAATCTGGAACAATCATGAATGCATGTCACTATATATGCATATGCAAAATGATCTATCTCTTTAAAATCGAGGCCCAAAACACTCGATCACAATTTATGCAATAACGAGAACTACTCGTACCAATATGCTCATCGCGCCGGTAGCGAGATGTTACAATTAAATAGCGTATTTGAGCCACATGCTCACCGTATAATGTGCCCGTCCTTTGGGACAATTCAGTATACGGTCACAACACCGTAATAAAATGGGAAGTGTCACATGTGCATTGCATCACCATATGATTGAAAATGGGTATGTGAAAGGCGGGCATTATATTTGTAAAATGATAATGCATGTGATATACGTGTATGATTAGTGTGACATTACGTGAATTGATTGTATATGCATGAGTTGGGTGGACCATCGATGATGGTTTCTCCTTTGATCATAAATTCACCCAACATTGCATTATATTTTTCAGGACCGTGATAATAGGCTCCTAGCTCGAGTTAGAGATCTTCTACGCCTTGTAGATCGTTAAGTGAGAAGTTATGGCACTGAAAGGTGGGTTAGGCGGGACTTTTGGAGATGGCCTAGATAGGAGTTGTTTTAGTTTCTTTTGAGTATTGTATGGACATAATTGTGTAATTATGGATTCAAAAATGAAATGAAAAGTGTTTTAGTTTCCAAGATCGGTTATATTTATTTTGATGCCATGTGGATTATAGTTGGTATTGCTCGGTAGTGAACCACGATGCGTAGGTTATGTGTCGAGCGATCTGCGGGCATCCGGTGCGTACCCTACGGTGAGGCTACAAATTATCATTGGCTGTGACTAGTGCCTAAGCTGTCCCATCGATGAGCTCGATAATATCGGCCCTTATCCAATACTAGATCTGGGTTCATTAAGCGTTGAGCCTAAGACTCGGATCGATTATGAACTTCGAAGTTCATTTTGCACGTTGAGCTAAAAGCTCTAATCGGCAACAACTCGGTCATGACTCTAGTATTCCATACAACATTAAACATATCACAATCAGTCATACATTATATAATTAGGAGTACCCATAGCTTGTTTTCACACGGTATATGACATTTAGCCTATCATTCAATCAAACATATCGGAATAAATGCGCTATAATCTTCTAACCTATTATCAATTTATATCGATGTTGTGACCAAGCATCTATCTTGTCCTATAAGGACACATTAATCGTTGAGTCATGGGCTGCGGAACTATCCCATCAGGGCTCATTAATCGTTGATCGCGTCTTAGGGGTAGGAGGCCTACGGGCATACCTTTACTTCTCACGCGTCTTAGAGGTAGGAGAGCCCTCTAAGTATACACTAACTCATCAATTGTTGAGCTTTTCACTCTGGCTTGTCGTCAAGAGCTCATTAATCATTGAGCGCATCTTAGGGGTAGGAGAGCCCTCTGGGTATACCTTTACTTCTCCGCGTCTTAGAGGTAGGAGAGCCCTACGGGTATGCACTAACTCATCAATCGTTGAGCTTTTAAACTCTGGCTTGTCGTCGAGGGCTCATTAATCATTGAGCGCATCTTAAGGGTAGGAGGCCCTCAGGTATGCACTTATTTTCCGCGCGTCTTAGAGGTAGGAGAGCCCTCTGGTATGCCTAACTCATCAATCATTGAGCTTTTAAGCTCGATCGGTATATTATAGTCATTTCTAATATATTCAAATTTTCACTTCACAATCACAATTACACTTTCACATTCTCATAACATTTACGTATACTATCACTTGATACTCAGACCTTCATCCGAATTCACATTCAACCTATCACATCATTACACTTGAAAATTTAAATCAACTGAATTATAACATTTAATATTACGAGGCAAGTCTAGGTCACTCACACAACCTGCTTTTAGCACGGAAGTCTCTAAAATGTCACGAGTGACTTTCCAAAAGTGTCTCTATCATAAATCAGAACACATATTTTTAACACATAGTACATTTCAGCAATAAAGCACATGTAGCAATCTAATGATAAATACTATGCATTTTGACATTCCCGTGATGACCATATCAACAATTCTGTTTAACTTTCGAGAAAAGCAGAACTCAATTGAATCTCAAATTATACAATTTGTTTCTGAAATTTAGAAATCATTGCCCAACATAGACGAATTATCTTTATGCCGAAACCATACTTTACACTAAACTTCCATCCAAATTTGAGGACTTTAACAGACTACTTCAACACTCCCCCTTTCTATAAGCGTATAAACCCTTGTCTCTAGTTCATAACAAATCCAACATTATCTCATTTGAATGACGGTATAAAAAAATTATCACTTAAAAACCAAAATATGACTTTTGGGAACAGTAGCTCGTCGCGACGTGAAGAAGCTCGCCGTGGCGAAATCCAAACGCTCGCCCTCGTTGCGACGTGCACGCTCGCCCTCGTCGTGACGTGCTTCACGCCCTCGTCGTGACGTGCTTCTCGCCCTCGTAGTGACGTGCGCAAATTTGTGCGCCCTTCGTGCTACGTGCAAACGCGTCTCGGCGTTGGCTTCGATCGCGCCTCCGAATCCGTCTTTCAACCAATTTAATCAACTCTTCAATTTATTCAACACATAACTCATCTAAACATTACAACATCACTCTCACCAATTTCCAACCCATTTACAAACCAAATCCACTCTCAAGCGTCAAAATCTACCATATTGAAAACCCTAAATCAACATATACTTAACCCAATCTATCACTTTTCACACTTAAACACATAAATCGTCAACTAGTTAAGAGGAAAGGGTTTAACTTACTTGATTTAACTTTGAAACCTTAAACTCTTTATGGATTTGCAAAACCCTTTCTTCTTCTCTTTTCTTCTTCTTGACGGTTCCTCTTCCTCCTTTCCCTTTTTCAAACCCAATTTTCCCTTTTATAGTCTTACAAACTAAGAAAAGTCCATTTGCCCTCTTCATTTAACCTTAAGCCTTATTCTCTTAAGTATCTTACCCAAATTGCCCTTATCCAAATTCTTATAACTTTACTACTTCAATTTAAAATTTTAGATTCTTAGGGACTGAATTGAAATTCAATTCTTTTAGAATCATTCGCTTTCATGCCTATCAATTTCTAATTCAGTCAATTTATTTGCTTTGAATTTCATAACCTTTCCAATTTCAATTACTCATGCTAACCAAAAATTCCTAAATCATGTCTTTAATTGAGTGTCAGTTGTACAGTCATTATACCGAAAATCTCATCGGTACCCACTTTGCACTTTAATCTTTGAATACCGTAAATCATTCGATTCAATCCACACATAAATTCTCATTTTCACAAAGACCAAAGCCGAGGAATTGTCACGAGTGCATACACATCTTGTGTACAAAATCACAACCAGTCCAATTTACTATTTTATCCTTTCCATTGGTGATGGGATACTACATATCATGTAATTACTTATATGAATGTATGTTGAAGCTATTATGTAATTAATTCTATGAATGCTTAGATGATGTATATGAATGTATGTTGACCTATTATTACTAATTTTGTATTGAATATCATTAATATTAATATTATTATTATTGGTCCAAAATTATTATTATCAATATTATTATAATATATTTCTTATTACAATTATTATTATTCTTATTATTAAATGTATTATAAACTTTGTTTTATTATTATTTTATGATTATTATTAACAATAATTTTGTATTAGTTAATGTTATTATTGGCTGAATTAATAGCTTTGTATTTTTATTACTATTATTTGTTTATTATTGTTGTTGTTATTATTATTATTATTATTATTATTATTATTATTATTATTATTATTATTATTATATATTATTATTATTATATTAAAACCTATCATAGGGTTGCTCCTTTGGAAGATCTTAATAGAAATCGTTGTCCTCGGTTCCATATACTATTCGATGAATTATAGACAATCGACTCTTGGATGGTTCATGGGGTGACGTTGACGATTGAAAAAGGTAAACAAATACAAAAGTGAAAATCGGACAACAGTTGATTAGTTTTAATGGAAAATTTGCATTTTGTTGTTAAATAGAAAAGTGATTCTGGATTGATTAATGTTTAATGGAAAAATAAATTTTATAGAATTAAGTAAATATTGGTTCTAACTAATTTTTTATTTTGCGATTATGAAAAATATTTTAAAATTAAGACCGACTCTTGATTATCATCGTGTGATTTAAATCAGAATGTTAATAAAGTACTTCCAACATCGAAGGAGGTTATTATTGAAGAACTTGTGATTGATTTAGAAAATCCTCCTTAGATCGAGTTGAGACCTAATATAATGGAGTATCCTCACGAAAAATGAGATCGAGTCGTAGAGCTTATTTATTAAAGGTCCTTGTCAACCTCGAAATCATAACTTTCTTCAAACTATGGATGGAGATCGTGGCGGAGATTTATTGTATCATGGTTTGATGATTTCAAGGATTGGTTGGAATATAGTGTTGAAAAAGATGCTGCATCTTGCTTATATTGTTATCTTTTTCAGCGATCGTGAAAGAAAACATACTAATTTTGTATGCGAGTGTTTTAGTGATTGGCGAAAGAAAGCAAGATTAAGAGAACATGTAGAAATCATGACTCGATCATAATCAATGTCGAATTGCTTGTGAAAATTTAATGAACCAATCCCAATCTATTGATCGACTTTTCAAGGCAATCAAAGAAATCAAAATTGAATATCGGTGTAGGCTAAATGCATCAATAGGGTGTCTTCGTTATCTTTTGATCAGAGGGCTGCCTTTTCGAGGAAATGATGAGTCCGAGAATTCAACAAACCAAGGAATTTTCTAGAATTACTAAAATTCATAGCTTCTCACAATGAAGAAATTAGGAATGTTGTTACAGGGAATGCTCTGAAAATCTCAAACTTACATCACCCGATATTCAGCGTGATATCATTAATGCAGTGCATTTGAGACAACAAAGGCTATTATTTTAGATATGGGTGATGATTTGTTCTCTATTTTAGTGGATGAATGTCGAGATGTATCGGTAAAAGAGCAAATGAGAGTGTCATTCGGTATGTTGATAGTTTTGGATGTGTCATTGAAGATTTTTTGATCTTGTGCATGTACGTGACACAAGTGCAACTTCACTTTAAAAGGTATCAAGTCATTATTCTCTAACTATGGCTTGAGTATTGCTAACGAGAGGTCAAGGCTATGGCGGAGCTAGTAATATCACGAGGTGAATTTCATGATCTTAAAGTCTAATTTTGAAGGAAAATTCTTGTGCTTACTACATCCATTGTTTTGCACATCAACTTGACTTACACTTGTTGTTGTTGCTAAAAGCATTTAAATGTATGTTCCTTTTCAATATTATTACTCGTTTGTGCAATGTTATTGGAGGATCTTGTAAGCGTAGGGATATGCTTCGAGAAAAACAAATGGAGAAAGTGATGGCGGGAATTTCATAAGGGGTGATAGAAACTGGGCAAGGGTTGAATCAATAAATGACACTAAAAAGACCCGGAGATACTCGTTGGGGTTCTCATTTTGGTACACTCATTAATTTGCTACATTTATTTTCTTACATCATTGAGATTCTTGAGTTTGTTGCGAGAAAATGGGGCGATGATTCCTGAAAGTTGAAGCTATTGATTTAATTGATATTATGCTTCGCTTTGAATTTCTCTTTGTGTTGCATCTTATGATAAAGATCTTGGGAATCACAAATGGATTATCTCAAGTTTCTGAGAAAAGATCAAAATATAGTGAATGCAATGCATTTGGTTAAAGTCTCAAATGTCATTTGCAACAAGTTAGAGATGATGGTTGGGAGTCTTTATTGAAACAAGTCGTTGACTTTGTGGTGAAAATAATGTAAGTGAGATAGATATGCAAGATATGTTTATAGTTAGAGGAAGATCAAGGCGTGAAGCGAAGACATGGCGAATCTTCATCCTTATCGTGTTGAGCTTTTCTATTATGTGATTGACATGCAACTTCAAGAGCTTAACAATCGATTTGATGAAGTCAATACAAGTTTGCTTTTATGTATGACATGTCTTGATCCTAAAGACTCCTTGTCGCATTTGACATGGACAAATTAATTGAACTTGCAAAATTCTATCCATCGAGTTTCCTCTATTGCTTTAATTGAACTTGAATATCGACTAGGAAATTTATCATTGATATGCATATGGACAAGAATTTTTTGAATTGAGTGGAATTGGAGACCTTGCTAAGAAAATGGTGGCTCTGAGAAAGCATCATGTATTCCTTTGATTTATTTGTTAGTCAAATTGTCATTACTTTTATCGGTTACTACAATTTCTGATGGAAAGAGCTTTCTCCATGATGAAAATTATCGAGAGTTCACTTAGTAATAAAATGGGAGATGACCTATTGAATGATTGTTTAATGTGTTACATTGAAATAGATATATTTGCAAATATTGACAATGATGTTGTTATGAAAAGATTTTAATCTATGAAAAGTAGGCGAGGATCATTGTAATTTTAGCTATTTTATATTCTTAATAAAACTTTGTTTTTATTTAGTTTTGATATGAAAATTTTGTGAAATTTATATTTTATTTAGGCCACCTATCTCAGCCCTTAGCTCAAATCAATGCTTGTTTACCCTTGATGAGATCATAAAGAAAATAGTGGTTATCTCTCCATTCATGTGCAAGTTGTTCACACTGCTAATATTTATCATAATTGATATTAATAAGATAAAGTTACAAATGTGTGAGATGAACCACTAGTTATTTTCCCCGCATATCATTTGAAATTGAATAGTATCTTGTTTATGAATACGGAGACGAATAGCTAGATGGCTCTCCTCAGGTATTAACCTGTGAAAAGTGCATGGTCAGAATAGATGTCTCGCTCTGGTATTTAACATGTGAAAAGTGCACGGTCATAAGCTTAGTTTATTATGTTGACCGGTGATTTGGTGCTTGCCCAAGTGTTGCCAATATTGCTTGCAAAGTGCTTCATGATCTGTCACTTCTGGTTTGCTTGTTTAGAAAAGTTGTTTCAAGTTGGGACAAATAAATCTACATAGTGCATATTCAATTAAAGCACTGTTACTCTAAGGTCATTATCTCAGCGAACTTTTGCCAGATGAACCATTTCTCGTTCACATTTTAACCTCCTTGTTTTCAGGTGGAACGATGCCTATGAGATACTATACGAGATGCTCACCAATAAGGCATTTTAAATTCACCATGTGATTGGCCAGATGATCAAGGAAGATTATGATGATGAATCAAACTGGTAAATGGTTTAGTAGGTGTTTAACTTAAACTCATAAGGTTGCAGCTTGAGTAAGGCTTTGTAGCACGCTTCTGGAAGCTCTCTGGTGACTGCGTCAGAAAGAAGTAGCTGCAGGGTGTTCAATGAACCATCAGGACAAGGGCTATTTATGATGTTTCCCTTAAAACACACTCATAACGGTTTGATAATGGCATAGGTAATACGAAGGAACTTTTCAATTCTTTTTAGTTAAAATGAATTCTTACACATTAGATGTTGTAGAATTTCACAGCACTATCTGTTTGGCTTAATGATATTCATTAGCTGTTCTTGAATGGCGAGGATCTCTCTCAACTCTGCAACTGTTTGTTGCAATCTAAAGTTCACTTTTCCTAAGCACTTTTCACGCTTGGCATCACGGGAGAATTATACAGGGAAGGCCTGTGTGAATTTTACCAGCTATTTTGCTGTGTCTATAGCCATTTGAGCAATTTACCTTAACTGCTTTCTTCTAGGTTTGCTGGTTGGATTCACGATGTAAGCTCCGTGCCTGCTATCTTTCTAATTTTTTCAATATAAGATCAGCTTGGTTTTGTTGTTGTCAGTGTGAAGCATCCTGCCAAATATGCCAAATTTGTTGCATTTCTCTTGTTACATCACCCTATATATTATAATTGATGATGTATTCTATAATTCATGTTTTGACGATAATAAAACATAATTACTGTCAATGAGTTTGTTTTATAAAGCAATAATGGTCATGCACATACTATTCATGCAAACATTAAGAAAAGTTGGAGTTTAAGTTATTCAAGTGAAGAACATAAGCCAGACCCCGAGGAACAACAAGGCCCAAAGTTATAAATGAATATATAATGTTTATTGTATTTCTTTTGGAAGCTTACGATGAATAAACACATGTTCATTTTAAATTTGAACTCATTGCATTAGTCTTTTCAATTATCAAGAGGAACAAGGTTTTGATTTTACATAAAATCCTCTTGATCTTTGAAACATTATTTGGGGACCATTTGAGGAAGTGTTTAAGTTAATTTTGCATAAAAATTTAAGTTTGAATATTTGAAGATGTTGGAAATTCGATTTTAAGTGTACTGATTAGCCAATAGATTAAGGTTTCTAAACTTATGTATTGAGAGTTTGTAGGGACATTTGTTAATTCATTGATCGACTAATATGGTACAAACGAGTAGTGAATTTGTGCATTCATTGCCTATTAGTTGACCAGTATGCTAATTGATTGACCAATCCATAAAAATTAGTCGTTGACAATAACTAATTCTTATTTCTAACAACTATTTTGACCTATAAACCTTATAAATACATATTTTTTCATTGGTTTAGACATGGGATATATTTGGTTGTAAAATATACATTTTCCAAAAAAAATTCAAAGTATTTGGAGCATTCATTATTATATTTTGAAGTGAGTAAGCCTTTAAGGCTATCAAAAGTGATTAAGTAAGGTCTTTTAAGTTATAAAATTCTTTTGTGAGTAGAGTATCCTACACCTTAGAAAAGATTGTAAAAGGGCTGCTCTTTAATCGTGGAAAATAAGATCATTGTGAGAAAGTTCCTCTTCACCTTATTGAAAGAAAAGATGGTGAGTATTTTGAGAAGTTTCTTAGACAGTGGAAGTGGGTAACGATTGTTTACTAGACTGCCACAAATTGATTTGCCTTTCTTCTTCGTTATATTCTTTAAATTATTATTTGATTGCATTATTGATTTACTTTAACCTATGTTTCATCGTATATTTGTTTAATTTGATTCATTAGATAGGAAATACTTGTTTAAATTTATCAACACTCAATCCACCCCTTACTGGTTGTCAATAGGGCCGATAAGCGGCTTTGCAACATATCTCTTAAGATGCATTCCAAATGAAAATTTAGAGTAAAGATCATAACGTCATACTTAAGTTCATTTCATACAACCAAGATGGACAAAACATTAATAGATCCCCTCTTTTTAATGGCAGTGACTATCTTATTAAAAATTAGAATGAAGTTTTCTTAACACAGAAAGTATTAACTTGTGATAAATAATTTCAAATATCCCTTTCACTCTCATGAAAGTCATAATAAAAGATTTCTAAACATAAGAAGAATGAGATCCATAATATGAGACCTATTTGTTTAAAGGTTAATTATATTTAAAAAATACAAATTTTACTCAATTGTGAAATACTAGCCAATTTTAAAAAGTAGCTAAAATGTTTCAACTTTTAAATTTTAGCAAAATAACTTCGACGTTAAGTCCTCTATTAATGGAAATGATGTGATAACCCACATTAGATTAATATTTTGGACACGTGGTTTGTGACATCTTGTATTTGTTATATGTATAAATTTTATTATTTAATATTTAAAATATAAAATATAAAATATAAAAATCTTAAAATAATTATACAATCCTTTATATGTTTTTCTTCATAATTATTTTAGAATTTTGATGTTTCTAATTTATTAAATAATAAAATTCATATATGGCACAAATACAATATGTGACAACCTATAGCAAAAATATTAATTTGACATAACTCACCACGTCATCCACATTAATAAAGAACTTAATATCGAGCTATTTTGTTAAAAATGAAAGTTTAAACATTTTAATACTACTTTAAAGTTGACTAATATTAAAGAATTAAGTAAAGTTTTAATTTTTATAATTAACACTTCTTTAAACAACAATTTTATTCATATCTTATGATGTGTGCTAGGTATAGATAAATTAAATAAGGAGTAATTAAATGTATGGAAAATTTAACAGGGTTAACTCCTCGTTAGTTAAATGTCACGTCAATATTAATGAAACATTTTTATTTTAATAAAAGTATACCCATTACCACCAAAGCAAGTGCAACCTATATGATGAGTTCTGGGCTACGTGTGGTAAGTGAGATCCATTGTTTGAAATATATAATAGTGGGCCCCATTTTCATGTGCTAGTGGGACCCTTTTGATTAATTAAAAGCTGTTTTATGGTGATGGGTCCCACTATCTATTTAGAAAATATAAAACTAAATTCATATCTGTTGGACCCGTCTTGAGGCCCGATATTGGAAACACCTGACATAGAAGACTCAAGCCCGCAATAATATTGACCCGATTAGGAAACCTCCAATAGAAAAATTAGACGGCTTTTTAAGAAAATTTTGTTTCTCATGATCTAACGATTCTAACACCACTAAAACGCTCAATTTGGATTAGAAATAAAGAAGTTCGACCAAAATGCTTTTTAAAGAAAATAGTCAAAACTAAACACTTTCTTGACTTGCGTCGAATTTGAAAACCTTAGAGGCTAGATTGTCGATCAATTCCTTCATAAAACTTGTAGGTTTAGGTCTCTAGTTTAATTTAAAACAAGAATAGCCTCAATCGGACTCGATAGCTCAAGATATTTCAAAATAAGTGAAGTATATTCAGACTTTATTGATGACCATCACACTTTGTTTCAAACCACTTTTTACAATTTAAAAGAAATACTGATCAATCAGGCATAAAAAGATAGAAAAAATTTTTAGGAGTCCAACGCTTCAAAAATCAGCTTAATCGAAGGTCGGACTAAAAAGTTATGGCCAAAACAAGGAAGAGGGGTCGGTCGGCCAAAAACCGACCCCAAAGCCTTGAGCTACTTGAGGCGGTTGGCCTTCAGTCTTAAGTCTTTGGGCGGCTTGGCGTCCAGCGCCTCCCAATCAACCTATCGAACTGAAACCCTCATAATTTTGACTCAGAGCTCCAAATCGGTAGCGGTTTGTTTAGTTGGAAAGCTAAAGACAACTCTACAATTTTAAGAAGGACTCAAAGGCAAGCTCGGGAACTAAAGGAATCAAAGTTTACTCCAAGACCGATCGACTAGCTCCTCCTAGCATGCAAAACTTGCAAACATCATAACTTTTGACCTAGGACTCCAAATTTAACAAACTTGGTGTCTATGGAAAGTTAAGAAGGCATACAACTTTCATGAGACTATCGACCCAACTTCCAACTCTAAAGGGTCAAAATGGCCTCAAAGTTCTGTCTAACATCGCCATATAAACAACACCATGATTAATTCTAACAACTCATATCTACCCATTTAACACACCCTAAAATAGCTCATAATGCATCATGAAAAAGCTCTACAATTCGCTAACACCCTCGAGGAGTCTAAATGATCCTATTCAACCTAAAACAACCCGAATTTGCAGCCTGACACAATATACCCAAATTGCTCACATGAACACATCAAATGATTTTGTAGAAGCCCAGGCATTTCATGAAACTTTACAAATTTCCAGCGAGCTCTCCCAAGCAAAAACCAATGACAACTCAATGATCAAAGACTCATACATATATCCTTTTCAAGGTCAAGCACAAATCGCAAATCAACAAATTCACATGATGAAGAGATCTTTGAGCTCTCGATCTCTTTATCAATCATTCAAGAGTTCAATCATAGCTTTAATTACATATCGGCATATTCATCATATCCATCCGAATCAGGTACAAAATACAAAATATGAGATGCTCGATGCTCAATATGCTTATAAAGCTATTCGATAGTTAGTTACTAACTTAATACAAAAGTGTCTAAGGTTTCTTGGAGTTATGCCCGATACCTTGCAAGGTTCGGTGCTCGACTTGATTTTGCACGAGGAGGAGAATGGGGTGAGCAAACACAACTCAATGGCTAACACCTTTATAGTCATCGAGTAATGAGCCATACAACACATAGAGAATCCGAAACATTAACAATCTATCATGCAAAGTCCAAATAACTCAACTTCATCACATAAATCATAAATTAACCCAAATCATCACATAAGGCATAATATGGAATCTTCTATCAATTAAAGCACATATTATGCATCATAAATGCCAAAATGATGAAATGCACACATTGGCTCAGAGTTCCTTAAACACAACGGTTTACATCGTAACACAACGAGTTCGATTTCTACGGATCTCGTGGCCCAAAGCGGGCAATCGGGAGAAGCTTATGGGTCATCGTGCGAGACTATCAAAATGGGTTCTCTCTTGCCCAATCACTGATCAATTTATGCTCACATATTCAAACACAAGAATAGCATTTTATGCTTCTTTCATTATATCGAATCATCATAGTTTTATACTTTCCTTTCAAATCACGGAAATACACTTTCATTATACACACAATTTAACAAAGATTGCACACATAGGACATTTGTCCATTACACAACAACTATAAAATGTTACTCACCTAACGTCGAATCCGAATTCAAGATTGCCCTTCATCCTTGTCTTGAGTGGGGTTTTCTTGAGTTCTTTCAATTAAATCAACTCCATTTAATAAATACATTCTAAAAGAAAGGCATAGCATTTATAAATCAAGCAAAGGAAAATTAAACTTTAAACCTAACTACCCATAAGCCATCTATGTCAGGAAAAACAAAACCTAACTTAGAAATCCTAAAATCTCTTTGATTTCACCTTCTTTCTCTTTCTTCAAACCCTACACAAACCCTAACTTCCATTTCATCCCATTTTGAACCTATCATAAACAAAGATGGAACTTACCTCTAACAGTAGATTTCTCTTCTTTTTCTTCTTCTTCTTCCTCCCCGAGCCTCTGACTCTCCTTTTTCTCTGGCAAAACTCCCTTTTCCTTAGCTCACGTTTTCCTCTTCTTTCCTTTCCTTTTGGTTTGACAATCTCTTCTTCTCCTTCTTTAATTCACTTATTCTCAATTTAAAACCCTCCTCCAATACTCGTGGTTTCAAGCTCTCCATATAACTCACTATGCTTTTCCTTTGGGCTCTCCTCCTTCTTCTTATTCCTTAATCTCTAAAGCTCACTCTTCCTAACAAGCCCTTATTTTTGTCTCATGTGGCTCTACACATCCAAGCTTACTTCCAATTCCCAAACATACTTGCTAATTCCAAGACTCAACTATATTAAAATAAATATATATTTATATATACACATAACTAAAACAATTAAAGAAAAATAAAGAATAAGTCAAGTAAATCAATAAATAAATAAATAAATAAAATTTGGGGCCCAACAATATCAGTATAAACATGGCATTTAATTAACAAAGAGTTATCCTTGTCAAATTTTCTATCCATCTAGAGTCTATTCCAAGCGTTTTGAAGATGTTAGAATTCAACTTTAACGCTTTAAAATTATAGGGTTCAAGTTGTATTCTCTCAAAAGTTAAGGCTCAAAATGCAAAGTTAAGGCTCAAATACTTTTGGCCTCGAAATAAGTTAAACAATCACGAAGAAGGCAAGCTAGTAGATATAAAGTTCTACCAAGGTATGATTGGTAGTTTATTTTATTTTATCATAAATATATTTAGTGCCCTTATGTACTAGATTTTTGTTGACTCTAGGAAACTCACCTCATGGCCGTCGAGGATATACTTAGAGATAACAAGCGGGCTAAGGCTAACCCAAAATCAATGGGTCGGGGCCTCGCCCGTACCAACGATGAATATATAACTATTTAGCATATTGTCATTAAGACTTTGGTATCTAAAGAAATTTTTTAAAAATTGGTTATTAAGATGTGTATTATTTATGCAAACTTCTTAGATCGAGAAAGCACATCTAACACTTGTCAATGTCTAGGAAATTCATTAATATAACGATCTAGTAAGAAATAAAATTCAATTGCATTATCAATTGCAGTTGAATATATGGGGATTAAAGGTTTTGTGCACAAATTTGGTGGCTTAAGCAACAACTTAGGGACTATAGTATGGATCTTATGAATATACCCATTATGTGTGACAACACTAGTTCTATATGCCTCAAAGAAACCCATTCAACACTCTAAAAGTAAGTTCATAGGAATTAATTATCATTTCATTAAAGATCATGTTTAAAATTAGGATATTGAGTTAGAATTTATTGATACACTACATCAATTAACTAACATATTCATTAAACCAATGGGAGAGGATACATTTTGTATGATTAGGAAATAATCGGTATGATTTATTAGAATTCTATTTGATAAGGATCTCGATAAGTGCTTAAATTTGATTTTGGTTGTTGTTTATTTGATTCATTTTAATATTAGTTTGGTAAGATATTAGATAATTGACTCTTTTGATATTTCTAAAAAGAGGAGAAAATA